>PVKN010007231.1:0-27019 GCA_004027915.1 Capromys pilorides
AGTCGAGATTAAGTCTCTTTAAAGATCTTTGATACAACACTTTGACTTCTAGGATTTTATATTGGAAGTATACTCACATATCTAGTAATATATGCAGTTGTTCCCTGCATTGTTAAAAATAGTAAGATTAGGTGCTGGAGCTATAGCTTAGTGGCACAGTACTTGCCCGGCAAGTACAAAGTTCTGAGTTCAAGTCTTGGTACAGAAAGAAAGAAAGAAAGAAAGAAAGAAAGAAAGACAGACAGACAGACAGACAGACAGACAGACAGACTGGAAATGACCTAAATGTTCACATTTACATAATGGAATATTATGCCATGCAAAAAGAAATTTGAGCCTGACACCATGCACACATGTATAATCTCAGCACTCAGGAGTCTGAGACACAAGAATCATTGGAAGTTTGAGGCCAGTCTGGCCTACAAAGTGAGCTCAAGTTCAGCCTGAACTGCATAGTGAGACCCTGTCTCAAAAAGACCAAAAAAAAAAAAAAAAAAAAAAAAAAAAAAAAAAAAAAAAAAAATCAGATTGATTTAAGTATTGCACTCTGACGATGCAAAACTAATACTTAATTGATTATACTGGCTGGGCATGGTGGCACATGCCTGTAATCCTAGCATTCGAGAGGCAGAGGCAGAGGCAGGATTGCTTCAAGCTCAAGGCCAGCCTGGGCTACATACTGAATTCAAGCCAGTCTGAACTAATAGCAAGACCCTATCTCAAAACCTCAAAATCAGTGTATACAGTATGGAACTATTTATGTTTTTGTTTTGTTTTTGTCTTTTTTGAGATAGGATTTCACTATGCAGTTCAGGCTGGCCTTGCACTCACTTTTGGAACTCAGGCTGGTCTCAAACTCACACGGATCCTCCTGCCTCAGCCTCCCAAGTGCTGGGATTACAGGTGTGCGCCACCATCCCAGCTGGAACTATTTATGTTTACAAGGGAAAAAATATATATGTGCTGCTTATTTTGACACAGTATTTCTGGAAGGATTTATAAGAAATGGGTAAGGGGCTGGGGAGATAGCTCAGTAGAATAAGCACTTGACTAGCAAGCACAAGGCCCTGAGTTCAATCCTCCAGTTCTGCAAAAAGAAAAAAGAAATGGGTAAAATTGATTCATCTCCTAAGATGCTGGATGCATGGAAAAAATAAGTGGGAAGGAAGTTTTTCAATATATATCTTTTGTACATTTTGAATTCTGAACCATATGACTGTATTTAGTATACTAAAATAATACTCTTAATAGCCAGGCATGGTGGTGCGTACTCATAGTCCTAGCACTCAGGAGGCTGAGGCACGAGTGTCATTGCAAGTATGAGACCAGCTTGGGCGACAAAGTGAGTTCAAGGCCAGCCTGAACTGCATAGCAAGACCCTGTCTCAATAATAATAATAGTTGTAAAAATAATAATAAAAAGAAAACCAATACTTTAAAAAATAAAAAAAGATTGCAGAGGCTTGGCATAGATTAGGCATGTGTGTAGAAGCTCATGGGAAATATCGTGAGAGAACCCTATTTCCGGAGTAATCCTCTTGTCATAATATTGCTAGTACCCATAGGAGGAGCAGAGGGAAAATGCTACCCAAGAGGTAACACAAGAGGAAACCTGTAGGGGCCGAAGAAATAGCTCAGTAGAATAAGCACTTGCCTGGCAAGTGCAAGGGCCTGAGTTCAATCCTCAGTCCTGCAAAACAAACAACCAAAAAAAGGGGAAATCTGTAACACTTTGAAAGTAAGTGTCTGTTCATGGAAGCTGCTGGAAAACAGGCAACAGTGCCACCTTAGGATGACTCAGAAGCCTTTAAACAATTGCAGACCCTTTGACTGAGCGGTGGATTGGCCATGAATATAATGTGAAGGGAAAAGCAAAGGTGCCCAGCACTATGTGCAGTACATCCATTTGCATAAAACAGGTCAAGTAGTAACAGTTTTTTATGCATAATGTAACTTCAGAAGACTATGCAAGTTATCAATCACATTAAATATCTTTGGGGAGCAAACTTTTCTAGAAATTTATTCTTAAGAAATATCCCAGGGGCTGGCAAGATAGCTCAGTAGTCTAAAGCACCTGCTTAGGCAAGCTTAGGCAACCGCAGGGACCTCGGTTTGATCCCCAGCACCACATGCTGCGCCAGCCCCACCCCCAGGGCAGGCTGAGCCGGCCATAAAAAATAAACATAAAAAAAGAAATATACCACCGCTTGAGAGGCTGAAAACAAGAGGATCACTATGAGTCCAATCTATATAGTAAGATTCTGTAGACCCTATACAAAGTACAAAAAAGAAAAATAGTTGTGAGCATCTACCAAATGAGTGGTTGCTGAGGCAGTAGTGCAAGTTGGAGAGCAAGTTAAAGACCCTGTAGCTCAGTGGTAGAACGCTTGCTTTCCAGGCACAAAGTTTTAGGTTCAGTCCCTAGTACTGACGAAAAGGAAAGTGAGAGTGTCACAAACACATTCAGTGGTATTAAAACTGTTCACAAGCTGGGCATGGTGGTGCACACCTCTCTCCTGGAGGCTGACAGAAGAGGAGGCTGCAAGTTCTGGGAGTTTTTGAGACAAGGCTTTACCGTATAGAGCAGACTGGCCTTGAGCTCACATCCATCTTCCTGCTTTAGCTTCTTTTTTTTTTTTTTTGGCTGGCTCAGGCTGCCTTAAGGGTGAGTCTGGGGATTGAACTGCCGTCCCCTGTGCCTGATTGGGACTGCCTGTGCAAGCACTTAAACTACAATGAGCTAACCTGAAAGCCCCTGATTTAGCCTCTTAAGTGCTGGGATCACAGGTACATGCCACTATGCCTGGCAGGACTGCAAACTGGAGCCCAGCCTGGGCAATTTAGCAGGACTTTGTCTCACACAAAAGAGCTGTTCATAAATGGAAAAATACAGTTTGCCAAATATTATGTATATTATACTCTCATTTTGTTAAATGATGTATGTATACATATAGGATCTATGTAGAGAGATATGTCACAATCTTAATTGGTTATTTCTAATATTGGTATCTTTCCAGGGCCTTGTATAAAGTAAGTTAAGCAGACCTCTTACAACCGAACTATATTTTTAACCCCCTAGTTTTCTCTTTGATACTGGGCTTTAGTTTGTTTTTGAGATTGGGTCTCACTCTGTAATTCAGGCTGGTCTTTTTTTTTTTTTTTTTTTGGCGGAACCTGGAATTGAACTCAGGTCCTTGCGCTTGCCAGGCAAGTGTTTATTCTACTGAGCTATCTCCCCAGCCCCCCTACAGGCTGGTCTTGAACTCACTGTGTAGCCCAGGGTGGCCTCAAACTTGTGGAGATCCTTCTGCCTCAGCCTCCCGAGAGCTGGGATTACAGGCATGTGCCACCACATCCAACTGTAGTTCTGATTTTTAAAAGAAAAACAAGATATATAGTAACAACAAGAAGCTGTGCATGGTGCACTTGGGAGGCCGGGGCAAGAGGATCGCTGCAAGTTTGAGGCCAGCGTGGGCTACATAGCCAGACCCTGTATCAAAACAAAAACAAGAACAAAAAACAAAACAAAAATCAGAGACACAATAAAGCTAAATATTAAAAAAAATTACAAGTAATTTTCTATGCGCAGCCCTCCTCCCCCCAACAAACACGGAAGGACCTCTCCCTCATAGTACCATACACCAGTGCTGTCAACCCTTCTGACTAGGGAGCAATGACCTAATGCTCCAAGGTCTTCTAGAGAAGTCCTCTGGAGCACAAGCAGCAACAGAGAGGTGAAACTAGGTCTCCCCTAAAACATACTAAGGAATGGGGGTAGGGGGGAGGAAATCAAGGATAACC
Source organism: Capromys pilorides (assembly GCA_004027915.1). Taxonomy (NCBI): domain Eukaryota; kingdom Metazoa; phylum Chordata; class Mammalia; order Rodentia; family Capromyidae; genus Capromys; species Capromys pilorides. Next base: position 3,801 of record PVKN010007231.1, read on the forward strand.
TCAAGTTCTCCACTCCAAAGAAGGAGAAAAAGTAAGGGAGGGTAAGCCTTCGCTCTATCACCTTCTCATTCTTTGAAGGTAAATATTTGGGAGGAAGTGGCTTGAAGATTCAAACAGAAAGGCGAGTGCTTATCTTTCAAATGGTCCATGTCTTGCCAAAGTGCAGCATAATCTTGAATATTTATTGGTCTACTATCTCTCAGAATAGGAACGTCTGTGGTGGTGAGGTAGTGCTAGGTCAGTCTGGGCACTTATTCATGGTGGGCATGTGTGTTTGAGTGTCACCAGGCAGACATCAATGACAAGCCAAGTAGCCCACTTCCTGTTACTGCTACAATAGGGAAGGGGCTACTTGGACAGTGTCTAGCAGGCTCTCTAGGGAGGAAAGTTTCTTGCTAAGAACGATCTTGTCAGGAAAGGGTGGAGGACTCGGCCACCAAGTACTCCCGGACTGTGGGGGAGAAATAAGTTTGGCTCCCAGCATACATAATATCAGCTTTGACGGCTGTGATTAGCAAATGTGCATATTATAAATACCCCACCACCGATCCGTTATAAATATTTTCATTCAAATACCATATTAAAAAACCATCCTTATTCTACAGATTACGGAGCCCTGAGCACACGAACTCCACACATAAGCACGTATCTGCGCACCAGTAACACGCACATCATCACACATTACCCGCGGAGGACACGCAGAAGCAGACACAGAACAGGGCCAAGTACGCTGGGAGCAGAGCAGGCAGAGGCTGCTGCGCACCCACACATCCCCTAAAACGCACCCGAGGACCAGGGGGAAGAAAGGTAAGGATGTCCGGGCATGCACACGGCCTTGCATTCAGACACGTGCCCCAAGAAACACTCGGCGCCCATCTGCGTTCCCAGTTAAGTACGCACCTTGGACAGGCACCATCTCGGAGGCCGACCTGCCCAAACGCCCTAGCGGGCGGGCGGCACCTTACCGTAGCCTGAGCGCGGCGGACCCAAAGCCCCAAATCTAAAGGAAAAGGCATCGCGGACCAGTGAGCCCGGAGAGGGGAGACGAGATGAGCTCCTGGGGAGTGGGGGGACTCGGGAGCTCAGGAGAGCGACAGTGGGAGTGGGAGCCCCTATCCCGCGAGCCTTACTGATCCTGGAGCTGCGGTTGGTGGCAGTGCGGCGTCTCTCTGCCCTGAACCGCGGCCTCAAGGAGGTGCTGCTGGACGCTCCCGCCAAGGAGGGGGCTCCAGCTCTGAGGACCCCAGCCTGCCCGCCGGCAGTGACTGCCGGCCAGGCTCAGCGCACGCCGCAGAGCCCTCATGGAGCGCGAGCCAAGCCCGGGAGCGCCCAGGACGTATGAGCGCCGGCTCGCTCGGAGGGAGGGAAAAAGGAGCGGAGGAGCGGCGCAGGGAGACAGGTGCGGGGGAGCCGGCTGGGGAGAGTTGGGGCGGGGGGCGGAGAGGAGGCTGGAGGTGGGGCTGGAGCAGGAGGAGGGGCCGGCCCCGCTCGGCTCCGGAGCGCCCATTCCGCTCCGGTAGGGGCCCGGCCCAAAGCCCCAGCGATTCTGGAGCCCAGGGATGGGGTCCGGGGGGCTGAGAGGGGGCGGTCCGGAGGGACCAGGACGGACAGTTTCTCGGTCCAATCCTAGGGGAAGCAAAGCCTTGGGGCCGGGAAAGGGCGAGGAGGCCCAATGAGAGCAACGCGGTGGCCGAGCGCCGGGGGCCCCGCGGACTCTTCCGCGGCGGTGCCCCTGCGGTGTGCACTGCAGGAGGCGGTGCGGGGTTGGGGTGCGCCGGGGCGCGGCGGGGTGGGCGACATGGGTGGCGTTCCGGGCGGGAAGCCCAGCGCTGTCTCGAGCGAGGGTGCGAGAGGGTTTATTCAAGAGCCACTTGGTGGCCCCTAAGTAACTTGGTGCGTAGTCCGGCCGCAGGCCAAAAGCATCCTAGTCCTGGACGCTGGTGGCGAGCGGGGTGCGGTGGCCGCGAAAGACCCCATCCGGAAACTGTTGCTCACCACTTTAGAGACGTTTGGGTCGGCGAGGCGAAGGGTCAGCCTGCTGCGGTGAGGATTCAGGGTTCCAGGTTTAGCTCTGCCTTTATTTGGTGACTTCATAGGACTTTTCTTATCCGTCAAGTTCAGACATTAAAATAAAGCAGCACACGCGAAGATTAAATGCTTCCAAACTTTTGGCCGTTCCATTTGATTGCCTTTGTCTTCCTCACAGGTAGAGAAGAGATGATGTACCAGAATTTTAAAAACCCAGAACACGCAGGAATTTTGTCACTTGAAACTAAAAGAAGGGGCTAGGGAGACCGCTCAGCGGTCTAAAGCACCTACTTAGGTAAAGTTTAGGCAACCGCTGGGACTGTGGTTCAATCTCCCGCACCACGCGCTGCGACAGCCCCACCCCCAGGGCAGGCTGAGCCGGCCATAACATAAATAAGTAAAGTTTAAAAAAAGAAACTAAGAGAACTCTTACCATGTGTCTCCACAGGGTCTAACAGCATCTATATTTAGTAGGAACTCATTTAAATAGTTAATATAGTGTGCCTCTGATGTGCTAACCAACTTGGTTTACCTCTCCTTATCAGAGACCTGCAAAGCAATTAGTCTTATTTTGGAGATGTGAAAACTGAGACTAATAAATTAGGACCTGGTTGCAAAAGGTAACCCAAAACACAGCAGTATCATAGCTAGAAGTCAAACCCAAGACAGTCAGGGTTGCTCTTTTGAGTTGAAATATCCCGGGAGAAAGAACCTCATCCCTAGGAGGCGTATTTTATGCAGAAGCACTATGACACAGCATTGGGGATTGTCTCTTGAGGCAGCTCTGGCTGTATCACAAAATACAATCTATTTTTATTTTTGCATTAAAATGAACCATCAAGAGCAACCATGAAGGGACTGAGGAGATAGCTGCCTGGCACAAGTGCCTGCCTGGCAAGTGCATGGTCATGAGTCCCACACACACACACACACAAAAGTAACCATGAAAAAATGAATATTAAAGCCACACTCTTGTGTTGTGTGGTTTTCCTTGGCAGTGGTTAGTGTTGGAGAGGTCTATTTGATTTCACACCAGATGGAATGACCTTGCTTCTCTTTTTTCCCTTCTGTAGCCATTCCCTGTAGGTCTTATCCTTTCTGTGCAAGAAGTCAGCCTTTCTTTAATTTGGGGATCATTTCTTGGCCTTTTGACTAAAATCAAGTGTAATTTGGGGACTTCCTGCTTGGCATTGTCTTAGAGGCAGACTGTAGGTTGACTATATTGAGGGGTTTTTGTTTGGTTTTTGGTCCTGGGGAAATGAACCCAGGACCTTACACTTGCAAGGCAGACACTTAAGCCACTGAGCTATCTCCACAGCCCCTTAGCACCTAGTGCAAACTCAGTTCAGCATTACTTTTTGAATAATGTAACAGGCTAATACCCTTTTTTATTGGCATATTATTTCTCTGAAGCTTTTTGATTTGTTCAAGAGAAAAAAAAAATCATTTACTAGGGAGTTTCTAAATAATACCCGGAAGTTATTTGCTTCCTTTATTTGATTTCTTTTAATTAACTTTAATTATAATCAGTAATGAGCTTTTCCTTCTCTGCCCTTTTCCACTAATAGCAACTGATTGGGTAATGAAGAAAATGTGCCTGTAGAGTAGGCGCGTGGAAAACCAGCCTCAGCTGCACTTTGACCTTTGGACCAATTTTGCCTCTGCTTCAATAGAGCTATCGTGGCATGAGAACAGAGCATGAACTGATGACTTGGGAGGTCTATAGCACTGCATAAAGTATGGAATATTCAAGAACAAGTTTATCATCTCAGGTGGTTAATGTTTCGTAGGATCAGGTCTTGTTTCTGTTTCTGGTTTGAAAAGGACCCATCCAGTTAAATCTGTGCTAAAGTGTTAGCCAAATCTGGTCTGGGCAGCTTGAAATTAAGGTTCATTAACTAAAAATTTGAATCCTATGTTTGTAATAGTAGCTTTATTATTTTTTATTTTTATTTTTTTTGTGGGACTGGGGTTTGAACTCACAACCTTGCACTTGCCAGGCAGGCGCTTGTGCCGCAGAGCTATCTCCCTGGCCTAGTAGTTTTATTTTTTATTTTTAGATTTAATTAATTAATTAATTAATTTATTTATTTATGTTCTGGCCAGCTCAGCCTGCCCTGGAGGTGGGGCTGGCGCAGCATGTGGTGCTGGGGATCGAACTGTGGTCCCTGTGGTTGCTTAAGCTTGCCTAAGCAGGTGCTCTAGACCCCTGAGCCATCTTGCCAGCCCCTATTTTTTATTTTTATTTTTTATTTATTTAGGACAGGATCTACTGAGTCTACAGGGTCTCACTATGTAGATCTGACTTGTAGTGATCCTCCTGTTTTCAGCCTCCCAAAGTGCTAGGATTACAGTAGTGTGCACCATCGTGCCCCGCCTCAATCCCCAGCGCAGCACATCACTGGGGATCAAACCCTGGCCACTGGGTCTGCCTAAGCAGGTGTTTTAATCCACTGAGCTATCAGGCCAGCCCTAATAGTGAATTTTTAAGTCCGTCCTTAGCTGGGTCAGAGTTTTGTGACATATGAGGGAAGGTTGATCTTAATGACTTTATTTTATCTTATTTAATTTTTTAAATGTATTTGGTACAGGTTCTTAGTACGAAGTATGGATTTGTAGTGATCCTCCTGTTTTCAGCCTTCCCAGTGGGATTACAAGTGAGCGCCACCTCTCCTGGTCTTCGTGGCCCTGTGGTGCTGGAATAGAACCCAGTCCCTGTCCTTACCTAAGCAGCAGCTTAGTCCTATGAGCTGTCTCGCCAGCCTGGTCTTAATGATTTTAAATCGTTAAGTGAGAAAAGTCATATTTTCTATAATCCAAAATTGGAAATATTTGTATTGAAAATTATTTTTTAGATTACACCTTGACTGTTAGATCAAAGTAAAAGATTATTTCATGTTTATTTCCATTAGTCTTTATTAATGGTACTACGAGTGCAAAACCTTTGAAACTTTAGTTTATGTGTAAAAGATAAATTTTACTAAGTAGGGGCTAGGGAGATAGCTCCGTGGCACAAATGCCTGCCTGGCAAATGCAAGGTCGTGAGTTCGAATCCTGGTCCCACAAAAAATAAATAAATGAATGAATAAATAAATAAAAATCATTTAATGAGGTAGGTGTGGTGGCACAGGTCTATAAGCCCAGCACTTGGAAGGCTGAGGCAGAAGGAATGATGTGAGTTGGAGACCTGGGCTGCAAAGTGAGCAAGTCCAGCCTGAGCTGCATAGAGAGACCTTGTCTCAAAGAGAAAAATAAAAAAAATTAATGAACCTGGTGTGCTGGCAGATGCCTGTAATCCCAGCACTTGGGAGGCTGAGGGAGAAATTCTAGGCTGAACTACATAGTGAGACTCTGTCTCAAAAACAAAAACAAAAAGTTTGATCTGGGGCTGGGGAGATAGCTCAGTAGAATAAGCACTTGCCTGGCAAACACAAGGACCTGAGTTCAATCCCCAGTTCTGGAAAAAAAAAAAAAAAAAAAAAAAAAAAAAAAAAAAAAGGCCCTGTCCTGGTGGTATATTCAGTAGCCACTAATCTTGCCTGGCATAGTAGGGGCTGTGAGTTGGCATAGAAATTTAAAGGAGGTTCTTGTTAGTGTGTGGCACAAATTAGCTGTGCATGGGGATGGTAGTTTTTCATCTTCAGTTGTCTCTGATGCAGCTTATGCAGAATAATTGTTGTTAACTGAATACCGGTTGTATTCTTGTGTAATTGCAAGAAAAAAACAGTGCTGCAGCTGTTTTGTTAACATTCTGAATGCTCCTAAGCAAATACAATTTTTTTTTTGGGACTGGGGTTCGAACTCACAACCTTGCACTTGCCAGGCAGGCACTTGTGCCATGGAGCTATAAATTCAAATTTTTAATTTAAAACATTTTTTAAAAAATAAGCTACATACTGGTGAGATTGCAGGCGTGTGCTACCACACCTGGGTTTTCTTTTTTATTTATTCAGCTGGTGCAAATAGATTTATTTATTTATTTATTTGGTGGTATCAGCAATCAAACTCAGAACCTTGCACTTGCCAGGCAGGTGCTTGTGCTGCTGAGCTACATCCCCAGCCCCAGAGGCAAGTAAAGCTACTGGTTGTCTTTGTTACTTTTCTTTTTGCCGACTCAAAATATCCAACAGCCAAAGTTACAGGAAGATTTATTGTAGCTCACAGTTTATAGAGGTTTTGGTTCAAAGTTGGCTGGTGCAAGGCAGGGTGGCTTGGCAGAGGGGCAGCACTCGTGGCAGGCAGGAGGCGGGAGGGCGGCAAAGCAGCCAGGAGGTGGCAGCCGTGGCAGCAGGCTTTCTGTCTCTCACATTCCGTCCAGGCTGCTCGCCCTTAGAGTGAGCACCGCTGGCACTCAGGGAGGGCCTTCACATTTTCACACCCGGAACGGTGATTAGGACTGTTAATAGTCAGACACTTAATCTCAGCATCATACATTCTAGATCCGGCCACCTCTGAAAAGCCCACCTATGGGTGCATGAGGCTTTGAGGGGTCATCTAGATGTAGGCCATAATACTGGTTTTCAGTATATTGTTCAGATATACATATTTTATTTTATTTTTTATTTATTTATTTGTTTGCTTGTTGTGTTTGTTTCTTTATTTATTCATTTTGTGGCTGGCTCAGCCTGCCCTGGTGGTGGTGCTGGCGCAGCATGTGGTGCCGGGGATCGAACTGCAGTCCCCGCAATTGCCTGAGCCCTCCTAAGCAGGCGCTTTAGACCACTGAACCATCTCGCTGGCCCCTATACATATTTTATTGTTCTTTTGATTTCTAAGGCAAGATTTTATCGCATGACCCAGGTTAACCTGTACACCTGGGCTCAAGTGACCTTCCTGCCTCAGCCACCCAAGTCCCATGGGACTAAAAGTGTATGTCCATTACTCCACGTTCCAGATATATTTTATTCCTAGCTGATCAATTCAGATTTATCTTCTTTTATACATTTGATGGTATATTTTATTTTAATTTATTTTATTTGTGTGTTGTGTGTGTGTGTGTGTGTGTGTGTGTGTGTGTGTGGTACCAGGAACTGAACTCAGGACCTTGCGCTTGCCAGGCAAGTGCTTATTCCACTGAGCTATCTCCCTGGCCCTTGGTGGTATATATTTTTTTAAATTTAAAATTAGAATCACAGGAGCTGGGGAGATAGTTCCATGGCACAAGTGCCTGCCCAGCAAGTACAAGGTCATGAGTTCAAACCCCGGTCCCACAAAATAAATAAATAAATAAGTAAATAAATAAATAAATATTTAAAAAATTAAAATTAGAATCACAGCCAAGCGTGGTGGCACAGGCCTGGAATCCCAGCACTTGGGAGGCTGAGGCAAGAGGATTAGTGCAAGTTCAAGACCAGCCTGGGCTACAAAAGTGAGCGCAAAGCCAACCTGAACTGCATAGCAAGACCTGGTCTCAAAAAGACAAAAATAAATAAATAAATAAATAAAAATAAAATTAGAATCACAAGATAAGTTTACTGTTTATTTATTTATGTTGTTTGCATTATGGCCAGCTCAGCCTGCCCTGGGCATGGGGCTGGCACAGCATGTGGTGCCAGGGATAGAACCACAGTCCCTGTGGTTGCCTAAGCTTGCCTAAGCAGGCGCTGTAGATTGCTGAACCATCTCACTGGCCCCAAAAAACTTCCTGTTCTTTTTTTTTTTTTGACCTTATTTATTTAGTACAGGGTCTTGCTATACAGTTTGCAGGCATGATGTGTGGTACCTGGGATTGAACTCAGGTACTTGCACTTGCCAGGCAGGTGCTTAGACCACCAAACTATCTCCCCAGCCCCTTGGTGGTATATTTTAAAGAGAGTTTGATGTTTTGATTTTTAAAATGGTACTAGGCTTTTTTTCAATTACTATATGTTTTGTATATTTTATTTATTTTTTTAACAAGTTGTGTGTGTGTGTGAGTGAGTATGTGTGAGTGTGACCCTGGAGACAGGGTTGGTGTGAAATGTGGTGCCAGGGATTGAACTATGGTCCCTGAGCACTTAAGCTTGCCTAAGCAGGTGCTTTAGACCGCTGAGCTATCTTGCTGGCCCCTTTAACAAGATTTTTAAAAAAATTTTCCCTTCACAAGTTCGTTGTTGTTATTTATTTTTTAAATCAATAAATGATATTTTTCTTTTTATGGCTACTTAGTATTCTATTGTCTAGATGTGGTAGTACTATTCACTAGTGAATGTTTGTGGTGGTTTCCACCTTTTTGTAATTTAGAGTGACTGTTTTTAGTGGTCTACCTGGGACAATTATGCCAGTTGCTTAAGTATTAATAGTGTTCTCTTTCTAAATTTGGGCAGTGTATTTTGTCCTAACTACACTGTATTCCATACAGTAGTGTTGTATATGTTTGTATTCAAATATAGCTTGAGTATCTCTATCTGAAATGACTTATTATTTTTAAAAATTAATTAATTGAATTACTGACTACGAGGTTTCATCTCGTAGTCCAGACTTGTAGTGATCCTTCTGTCTCAGCCTCCCCAGCGCTGAGATTACAGACGTGCACCACCATGCCCAGTTTCAGGGCCAGCATGGCATGCCATACTGGGGATCAAACTTGGGTCCTTGAACTTGCCAGGCAGGCACTTAGACTACTGAGCTATCCCCGCAGCCCTCTATCTGAAATGCTTTAGACTTGAGCATTTCAGATTTTGGCTTTTTGACTTTTTTTTTTTGGCGTGGTACCGAGGATTGAACGCAGGACCTTGTGCTCGCCAGGCAAGCGCTTATTCTACTGAGCTATCTCCCTGGCCCCTTGAATATTTTTTGAATATTTATATATACATACTGATTTTTTTTTGGTCCTGGTGGTGGTAGCACTGGGTATTGAACTCATGGCTTTCACAGTGAGGTACATTTTCTGTCCTTTGTTAATCTTTTATTTTGAGACAGGATCTCATTCAGTTGCTGATTGCTTAGTCTAGAGTAGAATTTATTCTTCTGCTGCCTCAGCCTAGGTCCACATGTGAACCTATCTATGTTTCATGTACATGTCATCCATATAGCCTGAAGGCAACTTTACAGAATGTGTTTAATGTGCTACATTTTGACTACAATGTGTGGAGTATTCTACTTGTGTGTTGTGTTGGCACTTGAAATGTTTAGGACTTTGAAGCATTTAAGATTAGGGATACCCAAATCTATATAAAACTGTAGGACATAACCCCAGCTTTCAGAAGGCTGAGGCAGGAGGATCACTGTGAGTTCAAGGCCATCCTGGGCTACATGATGAGTGCAAGGCCAATCTGAACTGTATACATAGTAAGACCCTGTCTCAAAAAAAACAACAAAACAAATAGAAACCCTCACCCCTCGAAAATTGCAGGATTGCTGGGTGTGGTGGCACATGCCAGTAATCACAGCACTTGGGAGGCTGAGACAGGAGGATCAGTGCAAGTTCAAGACCAGCCTGGACTACAAAAGTGAGTTCAAGGCCAATCTGAACTGCATAGTGAGACCCTGTCACAAAAAAAAAAAAAAAGAAAGAAAGAAAAAAAGAAAGAAAAAAAAATTGCAGGATAAATTCTTCAAAATCTAGTTAGTGTGGGCCAGCAAGATAGCTCAGCGGTCTAAAGGGCCTGCTTAGGCAACCACAGGGACTGTGGTTCTATCCCTGGAACCACATGCTGTGCCAGCCACACCCCCAGGTCAGGCTGAGCCAGCCATTTAAAAAAAAAAAATCGAGTCGTGGTAGCACACCTGTAATCCTAGCACTTGGAAGGCTGAGGCAGGAGGATCAGTGGAGTTCAAGACCAGCCTGGCGACAAAAGTGAACTCAAGGCCAGTCTGAACTGCACAGCAAGACCCTGTCTCAAAAAGACAAAAAAAAAAAAAAAAAAAAAAAAAAAAAAAAAAAAAAAAAAGCCCAGTTGGTGGGTCAGAGTATATACATTTGTAATTTTGGCAAGAGTTGCCAAATTGCCTTCCAAATTGGCCACACTGATGATCTTAACTGGATCATCAATAATGTACCTGGTTTTCCTCCCTGGGCTCAATTAGTTATCACATTTGTGCCTGCGTGTGTGTGTGTGTATGTGTGTGTGTGTGTGTGTGTGTGTGTGTGTGTGTGTGCAGGGTCTCACTATGCAGCTCACACTCTCCAGTTTTCAGCCTCCCCAGTGCTGGGAATACAAGTGCACCCCACCGTGCCCAGAGTCGGTCAGGGCAGGTGTGGTGTGTGGTGCCAGGGATGATCAAACCCAGTTATCACATTTTTAAAAGACTTGCCATTATTATTATTATTATTATTATTATTATTGTATTTAGTGCAGGGTCTACAGGGTCTCACTACACAGATCCAACTTATAGTGATTCTCCTGTTTGCAGCTTCCCAAGTGCTGGGACTACACCAGCACGGGCACCACTTCGCAGTCTCAATTGCCTCTCAGTGTGGGGGTGGGGTCCACACAGCAGGCCAGGGATGGAACCCCCAGCCTCAGTATCTGCCTAAGCAGATGCTTTTTGCTCTGGTGAGCTATCTGGCCACCCCTTAAGGCTTTCCCTTTTAAAAATATTATTTTAGGGGCCGGGGAGATAGCTTAGTGGAATAAGCACTGGCCTGGCAAGTGTAGGTTCCTGAGTTCAATCCCCAGTACCATTAAAAAAAAAAAAAAACAACCTATTTACTTATTTAGGCTGTTCAGCCCACCCTGAGCACAGGGCTGGCATGACCTGTGGTGTAGGGGATTGGATTGTAGTACCCTGCACCTGCCTAAGCTTGCTTAAGCAGGCTGTTTAGACCGCTGAGCTATCTTGCTGCCCCTCCCATTTTTTTTTTCTTTTTTTACTAATTGGATACAAAGTCTCAGTTCAGACTCATAGTGATCCTTCTGTCTCAGCCTCCCCAGTGCCGGGATTATAGGTGTGCACAACATGCCTGGTTTTGGACAGGCATGGCATACCGTACCTGGGTTCGAACTTAGGTCTTTGCACTCACTTTTTAAAGATTATGAAAGAAGCTTGTATCAGTCAGCTTCCCATTACAGAGACAAAACTCCTTTCACCTGCAGCCTAAAGAAGGCAAGGTTCTCCTGGCTCATGGTTCCAGAGGTTCCAGTCCATGGTTAGCTGGCTCCAAGGTGGGAGCAGCACGGTGAGCGGTGTGGCAGAGGAGAGCTGCTGACTACTTCATGGCTCCCAGAAAACAGCACAGGACAAGCCTGAGAGTGAGGGGCTGTGACCCAGAGAGAGTCCTTAAGGTCTTGCCCATGACCTATCTGGACAGGTGTTTTGTGAAATTTCCAGCTGTCTCACAAACCCATCAGGTTGACAATTAAGATTAATCGTGACAGGGGCTGGGAAGATAGTTCCGTGATATAAGTGCCTGCCTGGCAACTGCAAGGTTGTGAATTCGAACGCTGGTCCCACAAAAAAAAAAAAAAAAAAAAAAGATTAACCATGACAAACTGGGTGTGATGGCACATTCCTATAATCCCAGCAATCTGGAGCCTGAGGCACAAGGATCTCTGTGAGTTCAAGACCAACCTGAACTGCGTAATGAGACCCTGTCTTGAAAAAACAAACAAAAAAAGTTAATCTTTTCATGGTTAATTTTTTTTTTTTTTTTTTTTTTTTTTGGTGGTAGGATTGAACCCAGGGCTTTTGCACTGAGCTATATTCTCAGTCCTTTTAATTTTATTTTGAGACAAGGTCTTGCTAAATTTCTCAGGCTGCCCTTAAACTTGCAATGTCTTGGATACATTTAAAATAAAAATGTGTTTTGTACAGGGCCTCACTATGCAGCTTGGACTCATAATAATCCTGTTTCAGCCTCCCCAGTGCTGGGATTACAGGCATTTGCCCCTGCACCCCATCTTGGTGGCTGGCTCAACGTGCCCAGGGGCAGGGCCAGTGAGGCCTGTGGTGCCGGAAATTGAACTCTGGTCCCTGTGCTTGCCTAAGCAGGCACTTAATCTGTGGAGCTATCTTGCTGGCCCTCTAGACACATTTCTTAATTTGTATTTCCTATTTCAACTAATGACATGAAAGTCTGTTCATCTGGAAGCTCACGTGTGATCGTGTATTTCTCCTACTTCCTTATCCTTCACATAGGTCTCAAGTTCATCTCCTTCCCAATGTTAATATACATGTACTACTTAAACTCGTTCCTTCTTTTTTAAAGACAGGCTCTCAATATATTGTCCATGCTTTATACTCCAGGACTCCAGGGCTAAGAGATCCCTCTGCCTCAGCCTCCTGAGTGCTCCCAACAGATATGTACATCAGTTTAAAATGTACATCAGTATTTTAAAATGTTTGTTTTTTTCTTGAGACAGAATCTCAGTATGTAGTTCAGGCTGGCCTTGAACTCACTATGTAGACCAGACTGTCATCGAATTTGTGGTGATCATCCTGCCTCAGCCTCTGGGGTTTTGGGACTACAGGTATGTACTGCCACACTCTGTACACACCTGTAGTATCAGCACTACAAACTTATCTGCCCAGCATGAATGCTGTGTAGTGCGTTGTTTCCGGTATTTCCTAAAGGAGGCACGACCTTTTCCACCCAGAGGGTGGCGGTATTTCTTTATGTATTCATTCAAAGTTCAATTTCCCATGAATTGTAAAATATTTGAAAAAAGGTAAAAATTGCGTTCTTTCTTGAGGATGTTGTCTTTTGAGTGTGTTATGTATAGATACTGGATTAAAACGTTAATAAAATTGGTGTCAATAGGAGTTTGCATTATGAGAGCAAGAGTAGCACGGCACATGGTGCTAGGGATGGAACCAGGTCCCTGCACTTACCGACGGGCAGGGGCAAACTGTGCTGCTGTAAACAGGGGTGCACATGTACTGCTGTGGTACAATGTTCTCAGTTCATCTCAAAAGACACTCAGAAGTGGAGTAGCTGGGTGGAATGGGGCATCCAATCCTGGTTTTCTGAGGAATTTCCACAGTAGTTGTACCAGTCTACACTCCCACCAACAGTGGACAAGGGTTCCCTTTTTCCCTGTCAGTGTCTGTTATTGGTTGACTTCTTCTTCTTCTTTTTTTTTTTTTTTTATTTATTTGGTCTTTTCAAGACAGGGTCTCGCTATGCCGTTCAGGCTGGCCTTGAGCTCGTTTTTGTAGCCTCCTGCCTCAGCCTCCCAAGGGCTGAAATTACAGGCGTGCACCACCATGCCCGCTTTTGGTTGACTTCTTGATGATAGACATTCTTTCTGGGAGGGGGTAGAATTTATTTATTTATTTATTTATTTATTTATTTATTTATTTATTTATTTATTTTTGGCAGGACTGGGTTTCAAACTTACAACCTTGCACTTGCCAGGCAGGCACTTGTGCCATGGAGCTATCTCCCCAGCCCCTGGGAGGGTGTAGAATTTAAAATCCCACCTCAGCCTGAGGACTGTTGTGAGTTTGAGACCAGGCCGGGCTACAAAGTAAGCTCAAGGCCAGCCTGAACTGCATAGTGAGACCCTGACTCAAAAGACAAGAAAAAAAGAAAGAAAGAAAGAAAGAAAGAAAGAAAGAAAGAAAGAAAGAAAGAAAGAAAGAAAGAAAGAAAGAGAATCCTGCCTCAGCCTCCCTTGCTGCTGGACCTACGGATGCCCCACCACCCCTGACTTCAGGTAAAGTACTGAGTGTCCACTCAATAGCCTTTCCTGGCAGCTGCTGCTCTCACCCTGTACTCCTCCCTGATTTTTTCTTTGGTACTGGGAGTCAAACTCAGAACCTTGCGCTTGCCAGGCAGCACTGCACCACTGAGCTAAAGCCCCAACCCCCTTGAAACAAAGTCTTTTCTTCATAGACCAGGCTGGCGTTAGACTGGCTGTGGAACCCAAACTGACCTTGAATTTGGGATCCTCTTGGCTCAGCCTCTTGAGTGCTGGGATTATAGGTATGTACCACTATGCCCAAGGAAAATTCTTAATTTTACAAGAAGAGTAAAAGGGCAGAGTGAGAGTCAGAAAAATCTAGGTTAGGTGTGGAAGCACAAGTCTATAAATCCCAGGGCAATCAATCCATCAATCAATCCATCCATCCATCCCAGGGCTCCAGAAGGTGAGGCAAAAGGACTGCCATGAGTTCAAGGCTACCCAGGGGGACACAGTGAGTTCAAGACCAGCCTGAGCTACAGAGAGAGACCCTGTTAGAAAGAAAGAAAGAGCCGGACATGGTGGTGCACGCCTGTAATCCCGGCACTTGGGAGGCTGAGGCAGGAGGAGTGGTTCAAGTTCGAGACCAGCCTGGGCTACAAAAGTGAGCTCAATGCCAGCCTGAACTGCATAGTGAGACCCTGTCTCAGAAAGACAAAATAAAAGAAAGAAAAAAAAATAGATAGACAAAATATCAGCCAGGCATAGTGGCACACACCTGTGATCCCAGCACTCCCAGAAAAGCAAAAATAGAACTCACTTTGTAGCCCAGGCTGGTTTTGAACTCACAGCAATCTTCCTGCCTCAGTCTCCTGAGTATTGAGATTACAAGTTTGTGCCACCAGACCTGGCATACAAAATGAGTCCAAGGCCAGCCTGAACTTCATAGTAAGACTCTGTCTCAAAAAGACAAAAAAAAAAGACAAGAAAAATGTAGATTCTTGCATCAGTTATGAGTTGTGACATTGATTTCTCTCCCATGACTGTGCAAATAAATTTACCTCTCTAGAACAGTTTTTTTAAGTGAAAGAATGAGAAAGGATAAGACCAGAGGTATAACGGAGGCTGAGGCAGGAGGATCGGTGAGAGTTTGAGACCAGCCTAGGCTACAAAAATGAGCTCAAGGCCAGCCTGAACTGCTGAACAGCATAGTAAAACCCTTCCTCAAAAAACAAAAACAAACAAAAAAAAAAACTAGAGGTACAGATTACTTCAGTGGCAGAGCACTTACCTACTGTGCAGAAGGCCCTGGTGCCTCCCCCTGGCATTTCAGGGGCGGGGGAGGAGCCAGCTGAGTATTCAGTATCTTGGCACATCATTGTCTCTGTAGTCTCCCACATTTTGCAATGTTAGATGCCGCTTAGCTATCTGGCCCCAGTTACCTCACTTGGAATACTTGTTTGAAAGTCATCACCCCCCCCTCCACCCCCTGCATTGTGCTATTTTTTAGCCCTGTGGTTCTAGATGTTATAGTTCCTGTATTATTCCTTCACGGTGTGGCAAAGGAAAAGTTCTTAGAAAAAAAAATCAGGATTTTTCTGTGTAACACTTTTTTGGCCAGGAGTACGTGTTGCTGTCAGAGATGACAATTTGCTATCAGTGATACCCGAATAGTATCACCACCATCTTCCTGCCTTTCCTCCTGTGTTCCAGTGATTGAGGAAGTCATTGAGAGGCCAGACTTGCCCACTTCCTAGGTTTAGGCTGATTTTGACAGTCTTTCTTTCTTTCTTTTTTTATTTTTTTAACTTTATTTATTTATGTTATGGCTGGCTCAGTCTGCCCTGGGGTTGGGGCTGGCTCAGCATGTGGTACTAGGGATCGAACCCTGGTCCCTGTGGTTGCCTAAGCAGGCACTTTAGACTGCTGAGCCATCTCACTGGCCCCTGATGTAGCCCATACTGTTATTGAATTCATAGTGATCTTCCTGCCTCAGCTTTCTCAGTGCTGGGATCACAGACATGTACCATCACACCTGGGGCTCAATTCTGTCATTCTAGCCTACATCAGAAAGGGTTAGGACCAGCTTCACTTCCTTGCTTATGTAGCTCCTTAAAGTTTACTGCCTAAGGAAGCTACTATACTGTTTGTTTTTGTGTTGATAGTAGAGAGTGGACCCAGGGCCTTTGCACTAAAGTGCATCCCAGTTCTTTTTAAAATTCTTTTAACTATTTTTAAAATTATTTATTTGATACAGGGTCTCGCTCCACAGTTCAGTTTGGACTCATAGTGATCCTTCTGTCCTAGCCTCCCAGGGTTATAGGCATGCACCACCACACCTCGTTTCAGGCTGACTCGGTTCTAGGGCCAGCACAGCATGCGGTACCAGGGATCGAACTCGGGTCCTTGCACTTGCCAGACAGGCACTTAGACCGCCAAGCTATCTACCCAGCCCTCTCTTTTATATTTTGAGACAATCTTACAATATCACTAAATTGCCCACACTTGGTTTGAACTGCCAGTCCTCCTGCCTCAGGCTCCCAGAGTGCCGGGATTAGAAGTGCGCACTAGCACATCTGGCTGGAAGCTAATGGGTTAAACTTTTTTTCACTTTTTCCTGAGGTGTAACCTCATCCCTTTACCAGCCTACTAAATTCAACTTTTGGACTATTTCCATTGCATAGCATTTTGGGGTATATTTATATTGGGAGTGGGTAGGGTGTGGGTGAGCAGGGCTGGAGGGAGACTGGGCCTCTCTGGCCCTGATGCACTTTCTTCAGGTCTGGCTTCACCAGCACACTTGCTTGGCGTCTTCACACTTCCAACCTCCCGTGCCACAGCAGCCTGGCTCCCTGGAATGTCTGGCTGGAGCCCAGCACATCTGTAGGTGATATATTCTTCTCATTCTCCATCCTGGGCTGGAAGTGCCAACCATGCATGCAAGCATCTTTCAACCTATAGATCCAGATCAATCTGGCCCTGATTCCTTCACTTGGAATGCTCGTTAAACCCTTGGTATTTTTGGAGCAATCACCAACCAGTTAAATCAGGTGCCAGTGTCTCTTTTCCCTTGAGAAATTACAAATAACTCTTATTTTACTTTTTTTTCCCCACAAAACAATTCTAGTGCTGGGTCTATGAGAATTGATAACTAGAGAGACATTGATTAAATTGTAAAAAATGTTGGCAATGTAATGGACAAAACAGAAGGGAATGGAAGTGAACATGCTGGCGGAAATAGGATCTTTCTTCTCCCATCCACACCTTGCAGGGGTTGGGGAGATAGCTCAGTAGAATAAGCACTTGCCTGGCAAGCATGAGGGCTGGAGTTTAATCCCCGATTCCACAAAAAAAAAAAAAAAAAAAAAAAAAGTCACCTAGGTCTTGCATCTAACTACATAACTCTGTTACCTTCTCGATCCCTTCCACAGCATTCTTAACTCGTTTTAAAAAATACACCATGAGCTTTTGGCTTTTAGCTAGGAGGAGGCTAAAGGTGCAACTTTCTTTGGTCGTCCTGAATCCGGGTTCATCTGACACCAGCCGCCTCCAGCATGCCGCCCAAGTTCGACCCCAAAGAGATCAAAGAGATCACTGAGGACCACCAGTGGTGAAGTCGGTGCCATGTCTGCCCTGGCTCCCAAGATCCGTCCCTTGGGTCTGTCTCCAAAAAAAGTGGGAGATGACATCGCCAAGGCAACTGGTGACTGGAAGAGTCTGCGGATTATGTGAAATTGATGATTCAGAACAGACAGGCTCAGGCTGAGGTGGTGCCTTCTGCCTCTGCCCTGATCACCAAGCCCTCAGGAAGCCGCCAAGAGACAGAAAACAGCAGAAAAACATTAAGCACAGCGGAAACATTACTTTTGATGAGATTATTAACATTGCCTGACAGATGTGGCACCGGTCTTTAGCCAGAGAACTTTCTGGAACCATTAAAGAGATTCTGGGGACTGGCCAGTCGGTGGGCTGCAATGTGGACAGCCGGCACCTTCCTCACATCATAGATGACATCAACAACGGTGTTGTGGAGTGCCCAGGTAGCTAAGGAGCATAAGAAGATAGCATCAATAAAAAGATGATCTGACAGGGGCCGGCGAGATGGTTCAGTGGTCTAAAGCGCCTGCTTAGGAAAGCTCAGGCAACTGCAGCGACTGCAGTTCGATCCCCGGCACCACATGCTGCGCCAGCCCCATCACCAGGGCAGGCTGAGCCAGCCACAAAATAAGTAAATAAGGAAACAAACAAACACAACAAGCAAACAAATAAATAAATAAAATAAAATAAAATTAAAAAAAAAAAAAAAAGATGATCTGACAACCAAAAAAACCCAAAACAAAACAAAAACCATGAGGGTCAGCCAAATAGCTCAGTTGATTAAACCACCCTGTAGACCCTTTCCTAAAAAAGACAAAACAGGGGCCGGCGAGATGGTTCAGTGGTCTAAAGCACCTGCTTAGGAGGGCTCAGGCAACTGCAAGGACTGCAGTTCGATCCCCGGCACCACATGCTGCGCCAGCGCCACCACCAGGGCAGGCTGAGCCAGCCACAAAATGAATAAATAGAGAAACAAACAAACACAACAAGCAAACAAATAAATAAATAAATAAAAATTTAAAAAAAAAAATAAAAAATAAAAAAGACAAAACAAAACAAAAGACAGGACATCTTAGTAAAGAGATGGTTGGTCTACTACATTCCTCAGGGAAATAAGCAGCTTCCTATATTGAATTTGCTCTGTTAAATAAGGGTGATCAGAAGCAGTATTTCTGATTGATATCAAAATTGATTAAAAGCCAGGCATGTTTGGGCCAGTGAGATGGCTCAGTGGTCTAAAGCACTTGCTTAGGCAACTGCAGGGACCACAGTTCAATCCCCAGCACCACATCCTGCACGAGCCCCAGATACCCCCAAAGCAGGCTGAGCTGGCCTGAATTAAAAAAAAAAAAAGTAGAAAAGCCAGGCATGGTGGTTTACACCTGTAATCCCAGCACTTGGGAGGCTGAGGCAGGAGGATCAGTGTGAGCTTGAGACCAGCCTGGGCTGCAAAATTAGCTGAAGACCATAGTGAACTGCATAATGAAACCCTATCTCAAAAAGATAAAGTAAATAAATAAAAATAAAACAAAGGATTTTGAATATAAAGAAATAATATTTAAGGTGGATTTAACTTGAGTTAATACTATACAGTGTATCTGGGGGTATACTCCATGATGCTAAGAGACTGAGGCAAGACGATCATAAATTTGAGGCCACCCTGGGAAATTTTGCGAGAACCTGTTTTTTTTCTTTTTAAAAAAAACAAAAAAACAAAAAAACAAAACAATAGCAACAAGAGTGGGAATGTAGGGCCAGGGAGATAGCTCAGTGGACTAAGTGTTTGCCTGGCAAGCACAAGGTCTTGAGTTCAATCCCTGGTACCTAAAAAAAAAAAAAAAAAAAAAAAAAGACTGGCAATGTAACTCAGTGGGAAGGCCCTAGATTAAATCTTCAGGACTACAAATAAAAAAAATTACACAGTGAATACACATATCAAATATTGCATGATATCCATTCATAGGTAGTTTTGTTTGGTTTTTGCTATAGTGGAATACAACCTTTTTTTTGTCTTTTTGGAACAGGGTCTCGCTATACGGTTCAGGCTGGCCTTGAGCTCATTTTTGTAGCCCAGGCTGGTCTTGAACTCACATTGATCCTCCTGCCTCAGCCTCTCAAGTGCTGGGATTACAGGCGTGTGCCACCATGCCTGGCAATAGAGGAACACAACTTTTAATTTCACTTCTATTTTTTTGAAACAGTGTCTCACTATGTAGTTCAGGCTATTCTTGAACTCACTATGTAACCCAAGCTGGCCTCGAACTCATGGTGACCTTGAGCTCCTGCCTCAGCCTCCTGAGTGCTGAGATTATAGGTATCTTCCACCGTACCTAGCCTTTATTTATTTTATTTGCTCTTTCTTTTGCTACTAAGGATTGAACCTAGTCTCTGATCTCTGAAGTACATCTCCAATCCTTTTTCTATTTTGTTTAGGTTTTTAGACCAGTTCTTGCTACACAGTTCAAACTGGCCTTAAACTCACTATATAGCTCAGGTTGGGTTTGGATTTGTAGCTATCTCTTGCCTCAGTTTCTCAAGTGCTGGGATTATAGATGTGAGCCACCTTACCTGACTCACCTTATTTTTTCTTTTTCTTTTTTGAGACAGGGTCTCACTAAATTGCCCAGGCTGGGCTGGAACTTTCCATGCTTCTGCCTCAGCCTCCCACAGTGTGGGATTACAAGTGTGTACCACTATTTCTGGCTCTATTAAAACATTACAAAAAAAATTACAGAAATTTAAAATTGCTAGGCCTGTGAGATAGCTCAGCAGTCTAAAGTGCCTGCTTAGGCAAACTTAGGCAAGTGCAGGGACTGCGTTTGATCCTGGCACCACATGCTGTGCCAACCCCACTCCCAGGGCAGGCTGAGCTGGCCATAATATAAATAAATAAGTAAATTGTTATGGTTTGTGTTTAGTTGTCCCCCCAAAGCCTCATGCAATCATGGGATGGGGACTTCTAGAGTTTGAGACTTGAGTCATGATCCACTGGGATTATGTGTTTTAGTCCTGATGGGATTATCGGTCTGAGTACGGCTGGGATTATGGTTGTGGCCTAAGGTGGATAGGCTGAGACAGAGAGCCTGAATGTAATATAAAGAGAGACAAAGAGACAGACTCCTGCTGTTGCTCTCTGGACTCCTGGTTGGTCAGTTGCCTCTGTTGAGATTGTTGCTGTTCCACTACCATGAACTGAATGCTCTCTGCCCTGTTCCACTCAGCCTTGGGCCAGCCAAATATGGATTGAAACCTCCAGTAACAGTGAGCTAAATAAACCTTTCCTTCCTTCATTTTGAGTGTCGGGCATTTGTCCCAGCAACGAGTAAAAAGTAACTAAGACATAAATAAAGTTTAAAAATAATAAAATAAAATTGCTAAGCAGAGGTAGAAGAATTGCAGTCAGTTCAAGGCCAGCCTAAACTACATAGTGATACCCTGCTTAAAAGAAAAAAGCCAAGCGTGGTGATTCATGCCTGCAATCCCAGCACCTGGGAGGCTGAGGCAGGAGGATCCTTGTATGTTCGAGCCCAGCCTGGACTACAAAGTGAGCTCAAGGCCACCCTGAACTGTACAGTGAGACCCTGTCTCAAAAAGACAAAACACCCCAAAAAGCAAAAAAATTGCTGAGTATGGTGGCATACACTTATAATTCCAGCACTATGGGAGGCTGAGACTGTCTCAAAAGCAAAAATTTAAAATCAGTTTGTTTGTGGGGCCAGGGAGATAGCTCAGGGGCATAAGTGCCTGCTTGGCAAGTGCAAGGTCCTGAGTTTCATCCCCAATTCTGTAAATAAATAAATAAAATCAGTTTGTTGGGCCTGGTGAGATAGCTCAACAATCTAAAGCACCTGCTTAGGCAAGCTTAGGCAACCACAAGGACCACAGTTGGATCCCTGGCACCACATGCTGAGCCAGCCCTACCCCCAGGGTAGGCTGAGCTGGTCATAATATAAATAAATGAATAAAAATTTTTAAAAAGTCAATTTGTTGAAGGAATATTT
The DNA here is from genome assembly GCA_004027915.1 of Capromys pilorides. Taxonomy (NCBI): domain Eukaryota; kingdom Metazoa; phylum Chordata; class Mammalia; order Rodentia; family Capromyidae; genus Capromys; species Capromys pilorides. The sequence goes on from PVKN010007231.1 coordinate 24,973, forward strand.
GGATTTGCATGTTTATTGTGTCTCTATTCATAATAACCAAATTATGGAATCAACCTAAAAGATGATCAACAGTGAATGCATAACATAACTATGGTATAAATGGGGCTCCATGGTTTACACTTGTAACCTCAGCACTCTGAGAGGCTAAGGCAGGAGCACTGCAAATTCAAACTCAATCTGGGTGATATAAGACCCTGCAACCACAGAGAGCACAGCTATCCCTGGCACCACATGCTGCGCCAGCCCCACCCCAGGGCAGGCTGAGCCAGCCATAACACAAATAAATAAATAAAGTTTTAGAATTTTTAAAAAATTATGTTCGATAGACTCCCCTTATAAATCAGACCTTCCTGAGTAAGGCTTCTGCACAGCATTGTTAGGCCAAGGGAGAAGACAATCGAGGATAAACTGGTATGGAATGAATGAAAATCCCTGAGGACAGAAAAAGGACTTTTAGAAAACACGGCCCCACTGAGAGAGATGATTATTTATCTATATACTGTATTTGGCTTCTGTTTCCAATCTCAGTTGCAATTCCCACACTGAAACTGTTCCCACCCTTCCTGTGTCCCTTGAGCTGAGCAGGCACTTCCTGTCCCATTGGAAATGAAAGTTAGGGAGTGGGGGTGGATGTGTGCGTGCGCGCGTATTTACTTTGCAGAATGCGAGCACTGTCTGTTCCATTATCATAGCAAAAAAAAAAAAAAAGTGACAGGAAAAGCAGACCAAAGGCCAGGACTTCATTGGAGGGAGGGTGTGGGCTCCATGTTTATCAGAACAAAGAAGACAGGTTAATTTTTGTCTGGAGAGCGCTTGTGATGGCAGCAACATGGCCTTACCGAGTGCTCTGAAGCTTCGCTGTCGGTCCTTGTTTCACTCGGATGAGCTGGGGCCCTGGGCATCATCCTTACGGTTTTGGTTTCCTGCAAGTTTCTTTTCCTACTAAGACGCTTGCTCCAGGGCGTTTCTTTGTAACTACTAGAGGTGAGTGTTGTTGGTACAGCATTAGGTTCTTGCTTCTTAAATTGTTTTTTTCTGAGAAATGTTAAGAGTTTTTAAATGATGCCTACAGTTTTAAGTATACATATATATTATATATGCTATGTATTTAATTTTTTTTCCGACTCAGAGACAGCTTGAAGCAGGCATCCCAACTGCAAACCGCAGTTTGGACATACATTCCAGGTTTGGTGAGTTTTTATACTTGTTTCAGCTTTATGGATCTTGAAGACTAGCAAATAGTAGGACAAAGTGTCAAACAACAAAGCTTTCAACTTTTAAAAGAAAACACAGGCCGGAGGCTCATGGTGTAGGCGAGTTTCCGCATATACTCCTTCCTCAGAGCATCTGGAAGAGGACAGTTCATTCAGTGTGACCCAGGAGAAACAGCTATCTGAGGACATAAAATTATGTACTCTTCTATTTTCTCTGTTCTTTGGTGTGATCCTCAGTTCCTTTTTCGTTCATTAAGACATAACAAATCAGCATGAAGGTGGCACATACCTGTAATCCCAGTACTCTGGGAGGCTGAAGCAGGATGATCCCAAGTTGAAACCCAGCCTAGATAACTTAGTGAGTCCTTGTCTTAAATTAAAAAAAAAAGCCTGAGGATACACCTCAGTGCAAAGGTGGCTCTCTCTCTGTCTCTCTCTCTATATATATATAATTTTTTTTTTCCATGCACTAAATATAAAATAGAGGAAGGCTTATCTTACACACGCTACTTCAGTATAACTTTCTTCAAAGCAGTGTCTCAGTGGTCCCTTTAACATAAAGCTCGAAATGTAGGGGGCAGGGAAAGCATCATTTGTTCATTGAAGAAAGTGTAAGAGTTCGGAAGGGTAAGACCTAAGAAGCGTTTTTGTCCAGCTCTAGCTCCTGAGCCTCTGGAAAACAAATAAACAAACAAAACCCCTCGGACCTTAGGACCCAGTGGCGGTGGCTGCGAGCGTCCGCGCTCGGGCTCGAGCTCCCCGTGACGTCGCGCGGCAGCCCCGCGGCCGCCGCGCCGCCCCCTCCCACCCTCTCTCGCCCCTTGTCTCCCTCT
>PVKN010007232.1:0-10909 GCA_004027915.1 Capromys pilorides
CCTGCCCAAATAGGGTCAAAGTAGAGTCTGCAGCTGGCCACGCTCCCCCTCCCTCCCTGCTTCCTGCCTTCCTAGATATAAGCTCTAAGAGAACAATAAAGTTTTGCAGCTTGATCAGACTCTTGTCTTGCTGCCTTCCTTCGTGTCTCCTGTCCCTTCATTCCCCTCCCTAGGTGGTCTGCACCCGTTGAAGCCCTGCGGGTCGGGGCACCTAAGCAGGCGCTTTAGACCACTGAACCATCTTGCCGGCCCTGCCTTTCTATTTTTATTTCTTCTTTTGAGTTCTTACACTAGGGAGACTATACAATATTTATACATGTAGGCCTGGCTTATTTCACTTTTGAGTATATATTCAAGATATATCCACTTATATATGAAGACTTCCAGTTTATCATTCTTTATAGCTGAGTAATATTCCATTGTATAAAAATACCACAACTTTTTCAACCATTCTTCAAAGTGAATTTTTTTTTTTTTTTTTTTTTTTTTTATGGCTGGATCAGCCTGCCCTGGGGGCGGGGCTGGCGCAGCATGTGGTGCCGAGGATCAAACTGTGGTCCCTGCGGCCACCTAAGCTTTCCTAAGCAGGTGCTTTAGACCACTGAGCTATCCTGCCAGCCCTCTACCATTCTTCAAATGATGGACATTTTGGTTGTTTCCAAGATTTGGCTATCACGAATTATGCTGCTATGAACATAGGTGCACAGATATCACTATGATATGAAGTTTTCAGTTCTGGGAAAATTCCCAGTAGGAGGATAGCTAGGTTGAATGGGATTTCCAGTTCTAGTCTTTTAAGGAGCCTCCACACCACTTTCCATAATGGTTGCACCAGTCTGCATTCCCACCAGCAGTGGAGAAGGGTTCCTTTTTCCCCACAGCCTCTCCAACATTTGTTGTTGGTTGATTTCTTTATGATAGCCATGTGTTGTTTATTTTCAAGTCCAACACAAGATATTTTGTTGGAAAGTGCATGGTTTTGCTCCTGCCATGGAGGAGGAGCAAAGTATTTAGAGAAGAAAAACAAATTCTGTCTAGTGCCTCAAACTAAGTTACACACATGGAGAGATTTTTCAAAGATAATGAATGTATTAAAGGATAGATATTGAAGACAGGCATGGTGGTGCATACCTGTAAACCCAGCATTTGGGAGGCTGAGGCAGGACAATCATTACGAGAAGGTACAGATGAAAATTCATAAAAGATGCTTCGAACAATATGCTTTTTTTTGGTCTTTTTGAGACAGGGTCTCACTATGCAGTTCAGGCTGGCCTTGAGCTGAATTTTGTAGCCCAGGCTGGTCTCAAACTCGTACTGATCCTCCTGCCTCAGCCTCCCAAGTGCTAATATGCTTATTTTTTAACTTTTATTTCCCACCATAAGTTGGAGATGTTCAAAATGTTCAAAAAAGTCCAGAGAGCTGGGGAGATAGCTCAGTAGAATAAGCGCCTGCCTGGCAAGCGCAAGGGCCTGAGTTCAACTGGCAGTTCCACTAAACAAATAAATAAAGTCCAGCCAGCTGTGGTGGCAGATATCTATAATCTCAGCACTTGGGGGGCTGAGCAGGAGGATGATGAGTATGAAGCCAGCCTGGACTACATAGTGAGATCCTGTCGCAAAAAGCCACGAATAAATAATAGCAAAATCCATATACAAAGCTAGTGAGAAAACCAATTTGTCAAGTGATGTCCCGTGCTAAAAATAAGGAGGTGTTAATTTCCAGGTCTTAAGGAAATTTAAGATTCTGTAAGGCAAGCTCATGACATCGGCTGAACATTTGTTGGACTAGAGATACAGTACACACTATTGAGACATCACACTGGAAGTCAAGGATCTGCAGTGTACTCGATAGGGTACCGGGTTCAAAACCAAACAGAGACTGAGAACAGAACAGATTAGAACTTAGTGAGCCTTTCTTAACCAGTCCTGTGGCTGGCCAGAGGCACTCCACACAGGGAAGCATCCAGCCAGCCCTGAAACAGAGCTAACCACAGTCTTTTATAGCAATAACACAGCTGCAATCTGTTTACGACAAGGAGGTTCACAGTTTTAGTCATAAGCAGAACTTGGCCCAGATGGAGCCTGTTACAAGATATGGTTACGGTAAAGGGGCTGGGGAGATAGCTCCGTGGCACAAGTGCAAGGTCGTGAGTTTGAACCCCAGTCCTGAAAAAAAAAAAAAAAAAGCTATGGTTAGCATGGAAACACATCAGCTGTGTATAACACTAGCAGGCCGAAGGCTCTGCACCTAAACCAGGAAGTGACGCTCAAGGAGCTGGAGGTCCCTGCCAACTTTGCCCAGAAGAAAATAACAAGAGCCACATTTATTTCCAGAGTAGATAACAGGAAACCATTTTAATGAGGACACAAGATTTCACCTAGTAATTTCCCACAAAACTCAGTTACCTTGGGTAACTGAATTCAGTCCTGAAGCTACTGAATAGCAACCCGTGACAGTGTCCTGCAGGTTCTGTTATCGTTTGGGTACGGTAAGGCCAACAGATTGAGGGGTGCGCTGTGTGGCTCCTAGATGGGGCAGAAACCACACCATAAAGGGCTAACATGGGGAGCAGCAGGTTGGTGGGTTAGGAAGCAGTGGACAGTGGGGAAACTGGAAGAGCTTTCCTTGTGGTTCCTGAGTGAAGAAAGAGGCCGCAGGTGGAGTAAACAGGCCTGGGTCTGGCTCAATAGAATAATTTTAGTGGGCTCTGAGGCACAGAGCCTGTCCCTGCGTGTCTGGTACCAGTTTCTGGGGTGACCAAAGTGGTAAGGGGTGACTCAGACAATAAGAGGTGGACATGGAGTGGCTGAGCATGCGGGCTGTGGGCCGCTGGGCTGCGTTGGACGGGCATGCTGAGAAGCAGGCTGCTCCACCTCCTGAGAACTGGCCCCTGGGAGAAGCAGACCCTGCAAGGCCGGTAGAGGCCACACAGCACTGCACTAGAATACAGAAAGCAAAAGCTGCACTTAGTACACAAGGGGAGCACCACTATGAGAACCAATCGAGGCCCAGGAAACTGATCGCGTTCGGTGTGCAAGGAGTTAGGAAAAGAAGACGCATTCGAGAAAGGCGAGTGGAGCCTGAGAGTGGTTTCTTTCTCGGCCTGCAGATTAAATTTTACTCCAGCTGGGTCAGTAGTGGATAAATAAAGTCAAATCTACAGCCAAATACCATCCATCAATGGGCAAGCGAAGCAGACAAGAACCTGGTCTGTACATGATTATGAAAAGAAACGCAGTACCAACATATGCTACCACATGAATAAATTCTTAGAACACTGTACATGTCAGGAACCCAGGCACAAAGGACCACTCACATGTTGCATCATTCCGTTTATATGAAATACCCAGAATAAGGAAATCCATACAGAAAGAAAATGTGTTAGTGGTTTCCAGGGCTGAGGAAAAGGAATAAGGAGGAAGAGACTGCTCATGGGTATAATGTTTCTTTTCAGGGTGTTGAAAGTATTTCAAAACAGAAAAATTTATGGTATGTTGTGGAGGACCACGTGAGCAACTCTCCTTGAAAGAAGAGCGACTATCTCGATTTTGACTGAGCCTGACCCTATTCCCTCATATTGAAATGTACAGAGCTGGCTAGGACTCCTCATTATCCTTTCAACTGGCCTTAAACAGTGTATATTGGTCTAGCCGAGGTGCTGGTGGTAATTTTTGAAGATGGCACGCGTGTTTCCCTGATGACAGGTTGAAGAGCCAATGCTCCACGCTGTCAGCTGGGATTGAGCCTCGAGATAGAGGCTATGACTTCCTGGGGCATGAAAGATTACACAGCAGAGCTGAAGCATCAGACCCCCAAAATATTAGATACTAGCTCAATAGCATAATGCAAATTACTTCCTTTGTATATCTCTGAATATGGCAGAGGTAAATGCAGGCCTCCTACCTAGCCCAGCTCACAGTGCTCATCTTCTTCCCACAATTCCCTTCAGTGCTCACCTTCCCAAAATTCCCTTTCACAAGCCACTCCCCCTTCTCCAATGAATAAAGCCTGAGTGCAGCCCTGGGTCACTCTTTTTGTTCCAGAAGCCACTTTTATGGCTGGACCTAGGGTCCCTTGGCTCCCCGTTAATTATATTGGTGAGATTCCAACAACATAACTTTGGGATTAAAAATACTGACATCTTGGATCAAAATGAGGACATAGGAGAGTCTCCTACAGTATGTGAAGTATATTTCAATGAGGATGTTATTTTAAAAAGCCATGTGTGGAGGTGCACACCTGTAATCCCACCACTTAGGAAACTGAAGCAGGAGGATTGCTGCAAATTCAAGGCTAGCCTGGGCTACATAGTGGCATCATACCTCAAAAAATGAACGAATTGGGGCCGGTGTGATGGCTCAGCAGTCTAAAGTGCCTGCTTAGGAAAGCTTAGGCAACCTCAGGGACTCCAGTTCGATCCCCGGCACCACATGCTGTGCCAGCCCCACCCCCAGGGCAGGCTGAGCTGGCCATAAAAAAAAAAAATAGACAGATACATAATTAAAGTTAATCTTAAAAAATATAGAAAAGAGCCTTGCTAGGGCCCCCTGAGAGACAGTGAACTTATAAAATAACTAGTGAAGAGGGCAGAGCTCAGAGTGGAAGTGACTTGGAGTGGAAGGGCAGCAGGCTGGTCAGCCTGGGCCTAGCGCACATCCCTGCCCTCGGCTTGAGGCACTGTATTCTAGGCTCAGGGACTACAGCAGTCTCCTGTCTCCTTCCCATCCTTGGGGGTTGCCTCACAAGGTCTCTGCAGATGTCCAATCAGAACAGTACTGAATCCAACACAGCCCATTTGTCATATATATGTATATGTATATAGGATAAAGTCTAATATATAAATGAGGTATAATAATTTTTTATAATATTTTTTTTTTTTTTTTTTTAACCAGGGATTGAACTCAGGGCCTTGTGCTTGCCAGGCAAGTGCTTATTCTACTGAGCTATCTCCCCGGCCCATAAAATGTTGACATAGTTAATAATAAAATAAAACATTTAAAGGACCAGCCAAATAGCTCAGTGGATTAAAGTGTGTTTAGGCAGACCCAGGGGCTGGGGGTTCTATCCTCAGTGTGTCATGCCAGCCTAGCCCTCCCAGGCGCAGTGAGATGGTGACTGAGACCGGGCGTGGTGGTGGACTCCTGTAATCCCAGCTTGTGGGAGGCTGCACACAGGCAGATCACTACAAATCTGATCTACGTAGTGAGACCCTGTAGATCCTGTCCTAAAATACAAAAAATAAAAATAAAAACATTTAAAACAAGAACTTTGGGCTGGCGAGATAGCTCAGCAGTCTAAAGCTCCTGCTTAGGCAAGTTTAGGCAACCACAGGGACCACAGTTCAATCCCCAGGACTACATGCTGCACCAGCCCCACCCCTAGGGCAGGCTGAGCCAGCCATAACATAAATAAAAAAAGTTTTTTAAAAAATGAAATAAAACAAGAAGATCATAGTGCCATATGCTTATAATCTTGGCACCTGGGAGGCTGAAACAGGATTGTGAATTTCAGGCTACTGTTGACTACGTAAGATCCTATTTCATAAGAATTATATATGAGGGCCGGCGAGATGGTTCAGTGGTCTAAAGCGCCTGCTTAGGAAAGCTCAGGCAACTGCAGGGACTGCGGTTCGATCCCCGGCACCACATGCTGCGCCAGCCCCACCACCAGGGCAGGCTGAGTCGGACATAACAGAAAGAAAGAAAGAAAGAAAGAAAGAAAGAAAGAAAGAAAGAAAGAAGCAAGCAAATAAATAAATAAATAAACTTTAAAAAAAAAAAAAAAGAATTATATATGAGAACATATGTACTATAATCTCTGTCTCTGTCTAAATGTCTTCTGTTGTATCCTCTCCTCTTTGACATTCAAGTTGCTAGCATCCCTACTCTGGCACTTGGGTGTCATTATTGAGTAAACTAAGGCTCACTTGATCATCAGCATTGTGATACCAGCACAGGCTATTGTCTGGTGAGAAGGTAGCATACGCTGCATGGGTATGAGAGCCAAAGAGATGACTCCCATGCCAAGCAGGACAGAGCAGGAGGGTGAGAGATGGCATCATGCTACCCAATTTCAAGCCTAAGAATTATTGATTTCTTATTTCCCTTTTAATATTTTGAACCACTGTTGACAGTAGTACTGACAGTTTGAGAACTGAAACCACAGATATGGTGGGACAATAGGCTTTGGGACTTGGAGGCCTGTTTGTTTGGGTCAAACCCAGGACCCCATACCCTCTAGATGCTAAGCAAGCACTCTACTACTGAACCATACTGGCGACCCATTAGTGGTTGAGAGTTCCCTATTAACATTCAAATGCTCCCAGGAGAGCTATAAAATAATAATTTCTCCCAATGTTGAAGTCTCACAGGATAAGAAGCTGCTGAGTGGCCGCTTTCAGATAATAGTGCATTTATTGCAAAAACATTGTAAGACTGCTCAGCTCTCACCTGCATGTGTGTGAGACAGAGGGGAGTGTGTGTGTGTGTGTGTGTGTGTGTGTGTGTGTGTGAAAAAGATGCCTGAGATGCAAGAGATAGCACGTTAGGGCAGGCAAGGGATGACATGTCCCAACCTGAGAAAGAAGACATGGCATTAAGAGAAGGGGAAGGATGGGGCTTTTCAGTGAGGCAGGGAGGGAACAAGGGGAAGAGGCAAACCTACAGACTCCATGCTGAGGGCCTTCAGCTCTCACAGCCACCTCACACATCCGGTATACATCTGGATGGGTCCAAAGCACAAATTCAAAAAAGATCTCAAGGAAAGGTATACCACAGCTAAATGGAAATCAAGAGCTTAAGGATTAAACAACAAAGAGACAACAAGGAGAATAGTTAGAAAACATGGCAGGGGCAAAACCATACACTTATATATACAAGATGGTTAAGACAATTGTCCCAAGAATCTTGAGACTAGCAGTTAATTGGTAGAATTCTCACCCTGTCTAACTATATACGCTAATATCTGTGAAGTAAGCAACTACATTGAGGATCACATTGTGCATGCTTGGAATGCCTGTCATTCTAGTCTTCTAGATGCATACTGCTTCTAATATCATACCAATGATTGCTATACTCTCTCCCAAGTAAATGTTTGTTTAAGAATAATAACATTAATGAAAGAGAATAAGAGACAAGAAAAAATGCTATAGGATTATTCTGCTACAATTTAGTATATGGCTAAATTCCTAAATATCTATGTAAAAATGCATAATTATTTGCTTTCACATTCTAGAGGGATTTAAGGTTTAGCATATCAATGATTGATGGAAAATGCCTGTTCCATGTTATGGCTAAGTCGTTTGATATTCAGAAATACAGTGATGTTAAGCTCAAGTGCCTATGTTATAGAGAATAATATCATTAAACTTTTCTTCTGGAGGGTTAACAACTTAAGTTTGCAGACCAAAAATTAGAGAAAAGGAAGGGCTACAAGGATAGCCAATATTGTGACCTTAGGCCTTCAGGGTCAGTGAGAACTCAGGACATAAGAGAACCTGTACTGTAACATTCTATAACTCAGTGGTATCCCAAATTTTCTGTTCAAGGAGATTATGGAGCTACAAAGCAAAGAGATCAACGATGTACAGTGTGCCTAAGGAGAGTTACCTAGAGAGAAAACATTTCCCAGGCTTTCACAAAGAGCAAATTGGTCAAGCGATGGCTGTGACTCATCCAGATGGCTGACAATGTCAAAAGATCTACAAATAGCTATACATGGTTTCAGGGTAAATCCTGAGGGGATTCGACTGACCTGGTCAGATACAAAAGTTACATTTTTTGTTATATAGGGCTCACTTTATCTTGTTCTTAACTATCTAGCAGAAAAGCCTAGCCATGAGGTATAGAAAGTAAAACCATATTAATATACTGAGCTGTAAAAGGCTCAAGTCAACAGCTTCCAACATTGCCAGTTGTGCTGATAACCCACTACTATTATGGAATTTTGGACTATGCATACAGCTACTTTCTCTTGGCTTAGTGAGAAGAAAGATTAAGTACTAATAGTGTTTATACAAGATATCATCTTGTACTCTGAACAAACACTACAAAGACAGCAATGTGCAATGTATTAATTATTGGAACGGTCCTACTAACCTGTTGTGAAATTGTCTCATGGCTATTTCTTTTCATTAAAATTAATAAAAATAAAAAAAAAGAAAAGATTTCAAGGTGTTTAAAGTAAAAATGGAATAGGACACATGTTAAAAAAAAATGTCAGGTACACATCACAGACCTGACAGCATGGGCCTCCATCGCCCCTCCCCTCGGCCTGGCAGCCTCTCTTAGAGGTATGAAGCAGATCATCCTGGACATGGAGTGCCCTAGACTGTCCTCCAGACCCTATAGAGTGGGGGCAGTGTCTTGAAACCTCCAGTAACTGTGAGTTAAATGAACCTTTTTTTGCTTCTTCTGTTGGGTATTTGTCCTAGCAACAAGAGACTAGTAACTAAGATACATGGATAGTATTGTCCCTTACTATTTTGTGAAAAAGATATCACCTTACAAGCCTGGACAAATGGGATGCAAAAAGAGAAGAAAGTACATCTGGGAAAGAGGATGAAGGAAATAGGAATATCACCCTGGATCAGTAGTTCTCACACCCGAGGTTGTGCTAGAGTCACCTGAAGACTTGTTAAAATACATATAAATGCAGATCGGCCCTGTGCAGTCACGCAATCCGTAATCCTAACAATCTGAGGGGCTGAGTGAAGAGGATCACGACTTTGAGTCCAGCCTGGGCAACTTGGTGACTAAGAGACACTCTATCTTAAAAAACAAAAAAAGAGCTGGGATGCAGCTCAACGCAAAGACCATAGAGACTGAAGGTAGCCGGACAACTGTGGATTCCTCAATCAATAAGTTTGGGTAGATCCTAGTTCAGTGTTTATTTTTCCAACATTTCCCAGGTTGTAGTGATGCAGAGGTTGCTAACTAGACAACCCTATTTATTATTATCATTATTAATGTATTTGGTACAGGGTCTCACTACACAGCCCTTACTTCTACTGATCCTCTTGTTTTCAGCCTCCCCAGTGCTGGGATTACAGGCATGTACCACCATGCCCAGACTCTGTGGCCAGCTCAGAGGTCCTGTGGCTGGGGTGGCATGGTATGTGGTACCTAGGATCAACCCCAGTCCCTGCACTTGCCTAAGCAGGTGCTTAGTCCGCTGACCTATCTCACTGACCCTGGGCAACCATATTTTAAGGGCCTCTCCTTCTGAGAAACAGTGTTATCTGTTCAAGGTCATCTGAGCACATTGGTCACATGAATATGCATACAGAGAGGTGTAGAAAGAAGAGCTTGAAATTAAGCAGGCTCTTTCGACTTTCTTTTTTTTTTAAAAAAAAACTTTATGCTATGGCTGGCTCAGCCCACCCTGGGGGTGTGGGCTGGCACAGTATGTGGTGCCAGGAATCAAACCGCAGTCCCTGTGGTTGCCTAAGCTTGCCTAAGCAGGTGCTTTAGACCGCTGAACCATCTCACAGGCCAAAATCAATCTTTTTTTCTTCCTTTCTTTTTGGCAGGACCTGGATTCAAACTCACAGGCTCTTTTGACTTTCATCTAGGAGGAGGCTAAGGTGCAACTTTCTTCGGTCATCCCAAATCCGGGTTCATCGAATACCAGCCGCCTCCAGCATGCTGCCCAAGTTCGGCCCCAACGAGATCAAAGTCATGTACCTGAGGTGCAGCGGCAGTGAAGTCGGCGCCACATCTGCCCTGGCTCCCGAGATCGTCCCTTGGGTCTGTCTCCAAAAAAAGTAGGAGATGACATCGCCAAGGCAACTGGTGCCTGGAAGGGTCTGCGGATTATGGTGAACTGACGATTCAGAACAGACAGGCTCAGATTGAGGTGGTGCCTTCTGCCTCTGCCCTGATCGTCAAAACCCTCAAGGAGCCGCCAAGAGACAGAAAGAAGCAGAAAAACATTAAGCACAGCGGAAGCATCATTTTTTTTTTTTTCTTTTACTTTATTTTTTAAACCTCATTTATTTATTTATTTGTGTTCTGGCCAGCTCAGCCTGCCCTGGGGGTGGGGCTGGCGCAGCATGTGGTGCCGGGGATTGAACTGCAGTGCCTGTGGCTGCCTAAGCAGGCGCTTTAGACCACTGAGCCATCTCGCCAGCCCCGGAAGCATCACTTTTGATGAGACTGTCGACACTGCCCGACAGATGCGGCACCGGTCTTTAGCCAGAGAACTTTCTAGAACCATTAAAGAGATCCTGGGGACCGCCCATTTGGTGGACTGCATTGTAGACAGCCGGCATCCTCATGACATCATAGATGACATCAACAACAGTGTTGTGGAGGGCCCAGCTAGCTAAGGAGCATAAGAAGATAGCATAAATAAAAAGATGATCTGACAAAAAAAAAAGAAAAGAAATTAAGCAGGGTGACTAAGGAGAAACATGGGGGGAGAAAGCCAATTGACAAACACGTGTGGTGGGAAACAGCAGCCAACATTTATTGGGTAGTTACAACATGTGGAGCCTGTTCTAATTGCTTTATGATTTATTTCACTTAAGCCAAAGAACAACCTTATGGAATCATACAGTTGGTATTCCTAATGTAAATAAATGGGAAAATTAAATCAGGTGGGGTTTTTTTATTTTTTTTATTTTAGGGAAGGGTCTACAGAGTTCAGGGTCTCACTACTAGATCAGCCTTCTAGTGATCCTCCTGTTTACAGCCTCCCAAGAGCTGGGATTGTAAGTGTATGCTACCATGCCCAATCTCACTTGCCATCTCAGTGTGCCCCAGGGGCGGGGCTGTGACAGCAGGCTGGGGGATTGAAGCCCAGCCCCTGCACTGGCTTGCAGGTGCTTTAATTGGCTAAGCTATTTGACCAGCCCAATTAAATCATTAAGGAGATAAATGGGCCAGGGAGGTAGTGTGGTAGTCTAAG
>PVKN010007232.1:11009-27123 GCA_004027915.1 Capromys pilorides
AAGATAAATGACTAAATGACACCGAGACATAGTCCAGCTCTATTAGCCTGAATAGTATTGGTATAACAACACACATTTAGACCAGTGAAACAGAAATAAACATGCATCTTTTTTTTTTTTTTTTTTTTTGTCTTTTTGAGACAGGGTCTCGCTATGCAGTTTAGACTGACCTTGAGCTCATTTTTGTAGCCCAGTCTGGTCTCAAACTCACACCAATCCTCCTGTCTCAGCCTCCCAAATGCTGGGATTATAGGCATAAGCATGCATCTTCAGAGAACTGATTTTTTCTTTTCTTTCTTTCTTTCTTTTCTTTTTCTTTCTTTTTTTTTTTTTTGCAGATCACAGGATTTTATTAAGATATAATCATTGCTAATTACATTAAGCCACTTGCCTAAACTCAAATCAACATGGTTCACAAGTTAGAAACAACTGCATGTTCAACCACAAAGAGCTTGATATCCAGGTGAGGAAGGCTGACTGAGTGAGTTTGAACACTTATTTCAAGCTATTGAAAAGTTTGTGGGCCACACAGTAGTCCCTCACATGCAAAAAGTCACAGAATCCTCTGCGTAACCCTCTTCTGTCTGTGACCAGGAAGTCGTGTTCACCACAGAGCTCTCACTGCTCCCATGCCAGGATGCATTCCTCCCACTGCTCACATTGTTCTCTCACTGTTGTTAGAGGGTCCACTGACTCCTCCTCCTCCTCCTATTCTTCCTCTTTAGGATCCTCCGGATCCAGTCAGCATCTTTTGGTCATCTTCCAGGCCCATGTGAGGCCACGTTTATGGACTCAACGCTAGCAGCAAGAGCGGCACCTACTCTACTAGTACTTCAGGATCAAGAAGGACTAGTAGACAACTGATTTTCAACAGAGATGGCAAAAATATATATTGGAGGCCAGGCGTGGTGGCACACTCCTATAATTCCAGCACTTGAAAGGCTGCGGCAGCAGAATCGGTGTGCGTTCAAGACCAGCCTGGGCTACAAAAGTGAGCTTCAGGCCAGCCTGAACTGCATAGTGAGACCTTGTATCAAAAAGACACACACAAAAAAAAATACATTGGAGAAAGGACAATCTCCAGTGGGAAAACTGGATATCCATTAAATGATGAAAATTGAAATTAGACCCCCAAATTCTTTCCCTGTACAAGAATCAACACAAAATGGAGCAAAGACTCTGAAACTAGTTGAGGAAAACAATAGGGAAAAACACTTCAAGATATGATAATCAATAAGTTCCTACTTTTGGAGTGCTGCAAAAGCACTGAAATAAAAGTATGAATTGAGCATGAGATGGTGCCAAATTTCAAAATTTCTGCACAGCAAAGGACACAATGAATAGAATAAAGAGAACTGACAGAACGGGAAAAAGTCTTTGCCAGCTCTGAGAGAAGATTAATATCCAGGATATATGAAGAAATTTTTAGAAAACTTAATAGGAAAGTAATCCAAAAAATCGGCAGGTTTTTTTTTTTTTTTTTTTTTTTTGTCTTTTTGAGACAAGGTCTCGATATGCAGTTCAGGCTGGCCTTGAGCTCACTTTCGTAGCCCAGGCTGTCTTTGAAGACACATCGCTCCCGCTGCCTCAGCCTCCCAAGTGCTGGGATTACAGGCATGCACCACCACGCCTGGCTTTCAAGTGGTCTTGACGAACACTTCTCAAGAGATACAAATGGGCTGGTGAGATGGCTCAGCGGTCTAAAGCGCGTGCATCAGAAACTTTAGGCTCACCACAGGGACCGCAGCTCAATCCAGGCACCACATGCTGCGCCACCCCCCACCCCTACCCCCAGGGAAGGCTGAGCCAGCCATAACACAAATACATGAGGTTTAAGAAAATAAAATAAACTTAAAAAAATACAAATACTCAATAAGTATTTTAAAATTTTTCACTGTCTTTAGCAATCAGAAAAGTACAAAACTACAATGAGATACCACCACACTCCAGTTAGAATGGTGATTATCGAGGTGGGGGAGCTATTAATGATGTAGAGGAAATACTCTTATATACTATTTGTTGGAATATAAATCATACAGTCACTATGGAAAACAGTATGGAAATTCCTTCAAACGGTAAAAATAGAATTACCACATGAGCCAGCTGGCCCCCTGCTGGGTATGTATGTGAAGGAAATGAAGTCAGCATACGAAAGAAATGCCTGCATTTTCATGTTTATGACAGCACTGTTCACAATATCTGCACAGGTGTCCACCAACAGATGAATAAGGAAAATGTCTTGAGAAACCTTAGAATGCTATAAGTTGAGCTTGCTGGAAGATTCTGGTCAAAGCTCAGAAGACCAAAGTGCTGCTAGAAATGCAGAAAGTAAAAGACAGGCTCAGGTGGTTATAGTTTGGGGAAAGCCCATTAGTTACTGGGCTAGAACCATGTACGTTACTCTCTGACAGAAAATTTATCTACCTTGTCCCCATGTCCTGAGACCGTTTTTTTTTGTTGGTTGGTTTTGCTATTTTGAGACAGGGTTTCACTATGCATCTTAAGCTGGCCCTAAAATCACTATATAGGAACTAGCCTCTAGCTCTCAGAAATCCTCCTTCCTCAGCCACCCAAATGCTGGGATTATAGACATATACCACCATGCACAACTTGCATAAGATATCTGATCTCCAGGATTTCTTTTATAATGTTCAGCAAGCCAGGCACTCCAAGTCTCTGCAGCCATGATCCAGGAGGGTCCAACTACTACACAAATGGTCAGCAGACTTGGGCATCATCCACACAGTATGTTTTATAAGCATGCAGAATGCAAGAGTTGCAGAGGTAAGGGGCCAGGGAGATAGCTCTGTGGCACAAGTGCCTGCCTGGCAAGTGCAAGGTCATGAGTTTGAACCCTGGTCCCACACACACACACAAAAAAAAAGAGTTGCAGAAGTAGAGGCTTCTACCCACATTTCAGAAGAAGGCCTGGATGGCCTGGCAGTGTGTTTCCAAATGGGCAGTGAGTGAAACTATGAAAGTACAGTGGAGACCCTAGGAAGTTGGAGAAGCCTGGAATGTTGAAGAAAGCCACAGGTAGTAAGCTGAGCCACCATAAGAGAAGAGTCTTTTTTTTTTTTTTTTTTAACTGGGGATTGAACTCAGGTCCTTGTGCTTGCCAGGCAAGCACTTATTCTACTGAGCTATCTTCCCAGCCCCAACAGAAGGGTCTTGAAGGCTGCAACCAACCATGCCAAAGGATTAAAGCTGACCAAACTACTTGTAGTTCATATATCACCACAATTTACCATAGGTACCAGACACAGAGTTGCAAGACAGAAACAAATTTCACAGTTCTGAACACCAAAAGTCAAACATCAAGGTATCAGTAGGGTTCACCCTGTAGTTGACTGCTGTATTAGTTAATACATTGTGTCAACTTGAGAAGTTTAGAAATATTTATTTATTTATTTATTTATTTATTTATTTATTTTTGTGGGGCCGGGGTTAGAACTCATGATCTTGCACTTGCCAGTCAGGCACTTGTGCCATGGAGCTATCTCCCTGGTCCCACAGAACTTTAGAACTTTAAGTGACTCAGCAGAGAATCAGGATTCTTACTTTGTAAACATACTCATCCTGTGCAAGAGGAGGACATAGATATTATATGAGTTCTATACCCCACTCCAGGGTAGCCTGATTATAATATAAAGAGGGGAGAGAGGCTTCCTAGAAGCTATAGCTGCTGCTTTTCTCTTTTCTCTTGCTGTTTTCTGCCTCCATGAACTGCTGCCCTCTGCCATGTGCCTTGGAGCCAGCTGAATATGGACTAGTAACCCCATTAACTGTGAGCTACATAAACCTTTCTTTCTTTAATTTTGGGTGTTGAGTACTTCATCCCAGCAACAACTAAAACATAACTGAGACAGAATTTGGTACCAGAATTGGGGTCAATCCTGCAACTACCTGACCATGTCATTCAAGAGCCTTTGGGCGTGGCTTATGGAAAGAGATAGGAAAGACTTGGAGATGTCACCTACTAGTGAAGAGCTGGAACGGCTTCAGCTATTCTGTATGGAAGATTCTAGTCAGAGCTCTGAAGACCAAAAGGCTGATAGCAATCCTGCCTGTAAAGACCAGATTTGGGGGATTTCTGTTGTGAAGAAGCACTGTATTGGTTGTTGGACTCCAGATGATGTGTTATAGCTTGGCAGAAACTTTGTCTGCATTTTGCTTGTGTGCAGAGAATTTGCCTGAGACTGAGATTAAGTGCAGTGGATTAGTTAATGAGACAAAGGAAATTTCAAAGCAGCTGAATATCAAAGCAGTGGCATGGCTATTGTTGAGGGCTTTTAGTCAGATTTATGTTGAGAATCAAGAGCAAAGAACCCAGCAGGATGACTTAAAATGTGAGTTTGGCCAGAAAGGAAGTGCCAGGAACACTATGGATTTCAAAAATAGAGCTGAGATCTCTATTTTATTTTATTTGGTGGTACTAGGTATAAAACTTGGGACCTTATGCTTGCCAGGCAAGCACTTATTCCACTGAGCTATCTCCCTCACCCCCCCACCCCCCTGAGATCTCTATTACTCAGGAGGAACAAGATATGGTAGTCAGTGAAAAGATGTGCTGAGGGCATCACAGGAGGTGGCAAGTCTCTGCCCTTTGCGGCCTCAGAGTTGTAAAGGTAAGGAACTTAACTTTGAGGAAAATGCCACAGAGCATGCCATGTTCCAGAATGAAGGAGGTGGCCACACCAGGTTCCAGAATGGCAGCAGTATAGAGAATTTGTTCCTCAGAATCATGGTCAGAGCACTCAGTGATTCAGGCACTTGATCCCTACAGCCAACAGAGAAAACAGCCTGCTCCAGCTGGCAGCAGACATTGGCATCATCCACATGGCACTGGTTTTAGGTGCATGCAGAATGCAGGAGTTCTGAGGTTAAGAAGGATTCCACCTAGATTTAAGAAGGCCTGGGAGGCCAGATAATGTTCCCCTAAGAGGGCAGTGTGTAAATCTGTGAGTGAGAAGCCTATTGAATAGAAATCCAAGAAATCTGTAAAAGCCAGGATTGTGGATTGTCTGAGGAAAGCTGCAAGGAGGGAGCAAAGCCAGCCGCAGAGAAAAGCCATGGGATATACTAGGGATATACTAGCAGACGTGCTTAAGGTTGGAACCATGTAAGGCTTTTGGAGCTCACAACTCATTAAAGACTGCTTCAGATGTTCCATGTGGAACTACAGGACTTAATGTTTGCCCTTTTGGATTTTGGACTTGTTTTCATCCCAATGGTTTGTATCATGCTATGTATACCTTTTGAAATGGTAATGTTTATCTTGTGCCTTTGAATATTGGGAGTGTTTAACTTTTCATTTGTACAAGGTCTCACAGCTAAGAGGTTGCCTTAGATCTTGGAGGAGACTTGGAACTTGGACTTTTCAGCAATGCTGAAACTGTTAGGATTTTGGCAACTCTTGCAGATAGACTAAGTGCCTTTTGCATAAAGTGATGTGCATGAGTCTTTGGGAGAGCAGGGGAAAAATGTTGTGGTTCTAATGTAATACAATGTTGATAGACTTAATAGTGATTCTTTTTCAAAAAAAGTTTATTTTTATTTATTTTGGCTGCCTTAGCCACTCTGAGGGTGGGTTTGCATTACATGTGGTGCCAGGGATTGAACTGCAGTCCCTATGTGCTTGCCTAAGCTTGCCTAAGCAGGTGCTTTAGAGCACTGAGCTATCCCACTGGCCCTTAATAGTGATTCTTTAAAAAAAAAAAAAAAAGCCAAGCATAGTGGTGCATGTCTATAATCCCAGCACTTGGGAAGCTGAGGCAGGAGGATCAGTGTAAGTTCGAGACCAGCCTGGGCTACAAAAGTGAGCTCAAGGCCAGCCTGAACTGCATAGCAAGACCCTGTCTAAAAAAAAAAAAAAAAAGACAAAAAAACCCACTTTATTTATTTTATGGCCAGCTCAGCCTGCCCTGGGGGTGGGGCTGGCATAGCATGTGGTGCCAGGGATCAAACTGCAGTCCCTGTGGTTGTCTGTGGTTGCCTAGGCAGGCACTTTAAACTGCTGAGCTATCTTGCCAGCCCCAAATTCTTAATGATAGTTAAACTTGTGTTACAATGTTCAAGTTGTAAAATGTTAACAAGTAAAATGTTAAATATCTGTACCTAGAAACTGATTTCAGGAAATGCCTAGTTGACAAAGGGTAGATTGTACTGATTGACATAATGTGCCTACTTGAGAAGTTTAGAAGTTTAAGTAACTCAGCAGAGAACCAGGATTCTTACTTTGTAAACATTCTCATCCTGTGTAAGAGGGCATGGACATTGTGTGAGTTCTACACCCCCACGCCAGGGAAGCCTGCTTATAATATAAAGAGGGGAGAGAGGTTTTCTAGAAGCCACAGCTGCTATTTCTCCTTTGTTCTTGCTGTTTTTTGCCTCCAGGAACTGCTGCCCTCTGCCATGTGCTACCATGCCTTGGAGCCAGCTGAGTATGGACTGATACTTCCACTACCTGTGTGCTAAATAAACCTTTGGATATTGAGTATTTTGTCTCAGCAATGAGTAAAAAAGTAACTGAGACAACTGTGAAGGACAATCTTTCCCCTGCTTCTCCTCTAGCTTCTGATGGTGTCTGGTAATCATGTGTTCCTCACTTGGTAAACACATCACCTGCTTCATGTTCACCTATCACCCTCTGGCAAAGATTCTCTGCTTGGTCAAACTTGAATTGGATCCCAACCATTCTCATAGGCCTGTCCTTGTAAAACCCAGTTTTCAAAAGTATCCTGATGAATTGGTCTAGCAAAACCCTGAGGTCCTCAATGTCTAATTACCCTCAGTGTCTGGATGGGTTTCTTGCCCTCCACCATCCCCCACCCACACTGTCTTCATCAAGAAGCTTGTCAGGCATGTTATCTCAAATTACCCTTCCCGGTCCTAGTTTCCTCTTGGTAATTTTCCATTCACTGACCTCATGCCCTGTGTTACTGGTTATAGGAGGTCTTCTGAGGTAAGCCCAATCTTTCTCCCCTACTGCAAGACCCTACTGCCACTGATCCTCCAACCTATTGTAATGATCATCCCTGAAAGTCTTCTCTACCATACTTACGTGAGCAATATTGAATAGTTCTTTTCTTTAACATTTCCCTTTGTGTAGTCTCCTATGTCCAAATTTCCCCTTTTTGCAAGGGTATGATAGGTCAGTCAGCCTAGAAGCTTACCCTTCTCCAGTTTAACCTATCTAAGCTGGTCATATCTATAATATGACTTTATTTCCAGATAAGGTCACAGTCTGAAGTTCTAAGACTCGGAACTTCAGCATATCAGTTTGACAAAATTGGAAGCATAATCCAACTCATAACAGGAAATAAATATTTTCCTGGAAATAACTAAAGAAATGAAAAATACCTTCTTGGATTTGGTTCCAATTTTAGTGTATGTGCTACTGAAGCAAACACATCCTCCTTGGATTTGGAGACACAACTGTACTCCCAAATGATCAGGAGACTGGCAATCAGATGGGTTGGGATACACTACGCCAAGCACTCAGGAGGCTGAAGCCGAAAGATCACAACTGCAAGTTCACCCTGGGCTACATATTGAGTTGAAAGCCAACCTAGAGTACATGGAATGACCCTATTTCAGATAGACACAAAAAAGGAACAGGGTCAACAACCCAGGGACAAGACATTATAGTAGAAGAACTGGGAAAAGCAAAACACACAGATACAGTGACCCCTGAAGAATGGCAGGCAGGAGCAGTTGGTGAGACTTAAACTATACAGTGCCGAGAGCAATCAGAAAATAGAAAACAGCAACAATCCACCGACCCACAACTGTTCCAATGGGTGATGGCTCAGCATGGTGCTATAATCCCACCACTTGGAAGGTTGAAGCAGGAAGATTGCAGTGAGTTTGAGGTCAGCCTGGGCTGCACAGTGAGTTTTTGTGGGACCAGGGTTTGAACTCATGACCTTGCACTTGCCAGGCAGGCACATGTGCCATGCAGCTATCTCCCCAGCCCCTTGCATAGTGTGTTTGAAGTCAGCCTAAACTACACTGTGAGACTGTGTCTAAATAAATAAATAAATAAATAAATAAATAAATAAAACAATTCTAAAGGACTTCAAGTAATAAAATGAAATTTTATTACTAATGAAAGAAAACATCAACTCAACCTAAATAACCTGAAATAAGAAACTGAATATTTCCCCCAAATTTTCCTACCAGCAGCAAGTGCTTTCTATCTATTAATAATTGAATCACCTTCCAGGCATATTTTAAAAGACTCAGAAGGCAAGCTCTGCCCTGCAGGGTGCCACAGGTGACTATCTACGAGTCAAGTAAAGAGTGTTTTCACCGCCTCCCCTGTTCTCCAGGGAGATCCCAGGGGCCTCGCAAGTCTTAGCAGATTTTTCTGACCTGTGCACCAAGGTACCAGGTGAGACAACAAACACGCATACTTCCATGTCATGTGTGCGTATGTGTCTGTGTGTCTGTCTGTATGTGTGTGTGCAAGTAACTGTGATTTCTGTTTATATTAGGGGCAGTGAGGCAGTGATGGGGAAAAAGTATTAAGAGAGGAAAATGGAGATATATTTCTAAATGTAATCCTCCCATTACTTTTTTTTTTTTTTCCCCATAAACCATCCAGCTACTGAGGGATGCAGCTATTTTTGGATTGCACCATATGAGACTTTTTATGGAAAAACATGTGTTCCTTTCAAAGGAAAGCCACTCACGTGGATGCACGATATGAAGCCATCAAGACTAGAGGTGCCGCAGGGTCTGCTATACCGAATGTGAGCCTGCTGGGAAAGCTCTGCGCTCATCAAACCTTTACCGTAATTACGTATCCCCTTAGGAACCCCAACATCAGTGAAGCCTGGAGAAGATTCACAGAGTATTTCTTTGACTCAGACCAGCCAAGTTCTGGTAGGAGGAGGCTCTCTGCATGACATTCATGGGGAGTAGAAAGGAAAACAAATTAATCTGCAGTTTTTGTGAAAGGTGAATCTTAAGTTATCTGTAGTGTTTCCACACGGACAATGGCCTCCAGGTTTCTAACGATGACCAGCCTGAAAGGCTGAGCTGTAGGGTTTCAGAAAGCAGCAGTTATCAAGCAGTCTCAGGAGGGAAGACTGGCTGGGTGAGAGGGTGGGGAGTATGGCCTGGATGGAGAAGCAATGCGCACCACCTGCCCTGATCCTCTAGGTCGATTCAGTCCTCTTTCCAAACATCTGCATGGCACACCTGTCTGCACACCTGACACAACACTGGACGCTGGGCTGTGGACTCACCCATACCTCACAGTGCTAAGGAGGGACAAGGACAAGGAAAGGTGGATACCAACATTGACTTCTGGACATGGGACTGGAAGTGCAAGGCCAACTGCATGAACTGTCGGAACACTTCCGGCCTCCGCAGTCCAGGCAGAAACCCAGGCGTGCAGACAGTTAATCCACGCCAATTCGCAGGAGGCCAGCAGTACCAGCCTTCACTGTGCTCTGTAGTTGTGCTGAATGGTTTAAGGTTAAATGTCTTGTCAGGGAACCACTAAGGGCACAATAGAACACTTCCGCCTAACCAAGGGGGAGATACACACACATAAGCAAGTATTTGTTGCCTTTGAGCATGTATTTCATAATCACAGTGTAGAGATTTTATTTTTCAGTATAGGGATCAAACCTAGGATCTTGCACATGCTAGGCAGGTGCTTATGCCACTGAACTATCTCCCCAACCCCTAAATTGATTAGTTAGTTAGTTAGTTAGTTAGTTTTAGTTAGTTAGTACAGAGTCTCACTACACAGCTTAGATGCATAGTGATTCTGCTGTTTTCAGCCTCTCCAGCGCTGGGATTACAGGCATGGACCACCACAAACAAACTCAGTGGCCAGTTCAGAGCACCCATGAGTGGGACTGGTGGGGCCTGTGGTGCCCAAGATTGAACTCCAATCCTGGAGCTTGCCTAAGCAGGTGCTTAGTTTGCTGAACTATCTCACTGGCCCTATTCTGTGCAGAGATCAGGGTTGCAGGGATTCATTGGTCTTACTGAGAACAGTTCAACCCTGGGGAGACACGGTGGTAGGAATGAGAAAGATAAAAAATAAGACGAATAGCTGGGCTAGGTGGTCGTCAGTCTGCCTGATGGGCAAGACTAACTCAACTCACGCAAAAACGATCCTTTATTTATACTTCTACAAAGTTTGCATCACACGACATAAGGCTGCCCAGTGACCAATAGCTGGCCTGAACCAGACAGGATGTTTTTCTCAAAACTGGGGTAGCTTCTTGCTCCAGACAGGGAGGCCCAGTCCCATCTACACACTTGATCAATTTCCTGGCTTCCTGCGGCTCCCAACATATCCCCTTTTTTTATATTGTTTTGTCAAAGATGGCTGTTTCATTGTAGTTGGAGAAGCTGTATTTGAAGAAGTCTTTTTTTTTGTTTGTTTGTTTTTGTCTTTTTGAGACAGGGTCTCGTCATGCAGTTCAGGCTGGCCTCAGCTCACTTTTGTGGCCCAGGCTGGTCTCGAACTCTCACTGATCCTCCTGCCTCAGCCTCCCAAGTGCTGGAATTACAGGCATGCGCCACCACTCCCGGCTTGAAGAAGTCATTAAAGAACCTTTTCATATTTGATGTCAGCCCAATGATTGTAGGTACTTGAATTCAATGTAACCAACCCTATATAGTCCAAACGTCCACAATAGTAGTATGTTTTTAGCATAGCTGGTAATTGTCAACTGTAGTTCACTTGAGCCTTTTATAGCTCACCACATTAGTATAGCATTACTTTTATACCTCAGGGCTATACTTTTCTGCTGGATGGTTAAGACCAAGTTAAAGCAAGACCTATATAAATACGAGTACAATTTTTGTTATCTGACAAGGTCAGCTCAATCTCAGGATTTATCTTGGAACCGTGTACAGCACCTCATGGATCTTCTGTCAGTGTCAACCATCTGGATGAGTCATGGCCATTGCTTGACCAATTTGCTCTCTGAGAGCCTGAGAGATTATTTCTTTCTAGGTGACTCTCCTCAGGCACACTATACGTTGTCAATCACTTTGCTCTGTGGCTCCATGGTCTTCTCACAGCAGAGGTTCCCTTCTGTCATGAGTCTTTACTGACCTTGAGAGGCGAGGGCCAGAATATTGGCAGTCCTTTTAGCCTATCTATCTCTCTAATTTCCGGTCTGCACACCTCAGTTGTTCAACATCCAGAAGAAAAGCTTAATGACATTACTCTGTAACAGAGGCAGTAACTTAACATTATTATCTATCTGTATATTAAACACCTAACAGACAACAATTACACAATTTTACACAAAATTTTGCAATCAAATCATATACAACATTGTAGCAGGCCACTCTTATGATATTTTGTGACATGCTTGCATTTTCATTTTAACATAACATAACCCTTTTAACCAATCTTCTTTTTATTTTATTTTATTTATTTATTTGTTTGCTTGTTGTGTTTGTTTGTTTCTTTATTTATTCATTTTGTGGCTGGCTCAGCCTGCCCTGGTGGTGGCGCTGGCGCAGCATGTGGTGCCGGGGATCGAACTGCAGTCCCCGCAGTTGCCTGAGCCCTCCTAAGCAGGCGCTTTAGACCACTGAACCATCTCGCCGGCCCCTTAACCAATCTTCTTTACGTATGAATTTTTCACCTAATTATCGTTAAATGAGACATATATCACAAGGCTTTTTCTTCCTTTCCCCCGTTTTTTTTTTTTCCTCAGCAAAAGCTGAATTAATTTAAACCTTTTAATAAACTGTGTATAAACCAATTTTGATATGACTTAGACCAGCTGGTAACTTAAGGAAAAGCATGCTTTTAAGCCTGTATATCCCATGTTGTATTGCGAACAAATGACCAAAAAGGAAAAAAAGGTAAACAACAACAAAAGGGGGAACAGCAGTTCACAGAAGGACACACACACAACTACACAGTACATACAAATGGCCATCTTTATAAAATGAGTGCACTCGACTATATATATCTGGCCAGATTAACTTATATTAACTCTATTGCAATTTTTTTTTATAATGGTAACTAGACTAGTCAGATTTTGTTATCAATAAACAAGAGATCTCTCATCAAAAATTTTTGAAAAAGTAAAATTTCTCATCTCTAAATATTATCTATGCCATGTATTTAGTAAAATTTAGTTATCATTATATATTTCTCCATCTATTTAGACCTTAGATGTCCATTTCGTCAGTTCCTCTGATGGGCCCCAGGTTGGATCTGGCCTCCTTAACTTTTTTCCCAGATCTGGCATCATGGTGTAGCCTGACAGCACATTCTTATAGCCAAATAGGTCACTCAGTATTCTCTGAAAAAACACAAGTGTACCCTCTGCCCCAGGTTAGTAGTGGACTGGGTCCCTTTCATTGTCTAGAGTGGAGATCTTTCCCAAGGACTGTTCTTAGTCTTTTTGTATGTATTTGATGGAATGTCTTTTTTGCTGCTGTACGTCCATCTTTTGAAGGACTTACTGTCTTGAGGTCTGGCCCACAACAGTGGTGTCTTGTCTCTTCCAAAGTTGCAAAGTTACCTTGTCTTCCATATTGTCTCTGTCCAATGATCTCAGTGGGAAACTCCAAATGATGTAGGAAGAAAAAAATGATCTGGGGTGGATGACCTCCAATAGGGAACCTCCAAATGATATTGGGAAAATCGATCCCCAACCTGAAAAGTACCTAGGATGAGTTCGTGTTCTCTAAGACGGAAGAATGAATTTTAGGAACAAAGGGAGGTAATGAGCAGAACACATTTATTGAGGGAAAGAAAGCTCCTGTCCAAGAGAGAGACAGGAGGAGGGTACCGAGTGGGTGTCCCCCTATAGGTTTTAGTACTGCTGGGCTTATGGGTGTGTGTGTTACACCCAGCCTGAGGTAGAGAGCCTGAATGTAATATAAGAGAGACAGAGAGACAGACTCTCTGTTGCCATTGTTGGCCTGTTGTCATTGTTACTGTTCCACTGCCATGAACTGATATTCTCTGCCATGTGCCAGTCTGCCTTGCAGTCAGCCAAGTATGGACTGAAACCTCCAATAACTGTGAGCTAAATGAATATTTCCTTCTTTCATTTTGGGTGTTGGGTAGTTTGTCCCAGCAATGAGAGAAGAGTAACTGAGACAATTTCTTTTTCTAAATTTTGACCAATATCTTTTTTTGCGTAACCAGGGATCAAACTCAGGACCTTGCACTTGCCAGGTAGGCACTTGTGCTCCTGAGCTATCTCCCCGGCCCTTGACCAATACCTTTATCAGAAGAAGTTTATTAGGTAAAAAAGAATTCCATTTTACAAGTATTCCAAAGGACTGCAGTATGAACAGTGATTTGGAAAGATACAGTTACCAAATCTAGATTTGTGTAACATATCACTACTATAATTCACTCTGAAAGGAAACGGGAAATATGAAATGACACCACCGTAACTGAAAATTCTCTGGGAAAATCTTTCCGCTCTGAAAGAATGTTGAAAATGGCATTTCAAATTAAGCCCGAGTCACATTTTTGCAAGCCAAAAAGCATTCAATGTCCACAGTTTCATATGATGCAGTCTAATGCAAGAAGTCTGGGAAAGCTTCACTGCTTTTCCACTCGTTACAATAAAAATTCAATTTGAATTGTGCATAAAATGGATACATTTTATGACTTACAAAACATAGCTTGATAAAGCTATTAAACATTCTACTTCAGTCACTTATTCATTACTATTTTGAAAACATGAATACATAATTTATAGTGGGTTCCATGTGGCTAAATGATTTATCTGCTTATCCAGAGGAGAGGGAGAAAGGCAGGCCACAGATGAAAAAGTCCAGACCTTTTTCCTTTGGCTGGTTCCCCTAGCTCTTCAGGCTTCAATCAAAGGGCTCAGGCTATTCCCAATACCTGCAATTCCATGAGAGACGAGAATAATTAAACCAAGTCCACATGATTTTTGAGCACAGCCAGAAACTAAAGTCCACAGGCTGAGCTGCTTCTTTCTCCACCTAAAGTTAACCATTAACAGGAGTGTGCAAACAAGGACTTGGGCTTTTTCTCTGATGCTTCCAAGCCTCCTGTGACATACCTGCTTCTCCCTGGCCCATTCTCTCAATCCAGCTGCTGAATGGTCCCAGCCTGCTTCTAAAAGCTCAGTTCAACCCAAAGAGTTGATACAGGCAGACAGAAAAAAATAAACCTTAGAAGCAACATTTTGAAACTCCTTTACAAGTACATGTCATTTAACACGTGTTATGGTTTTTGTGTATTTGTCCCTCAAAACCTCATGCAGTCATTGGAGCGTGGTTTTAGAGTTTGAACTCACACTGATCCTCCTGCCTCAGTCTCCCAATCTCAGATCCTCCTGAGATTACAGGCATGCACCACTATGCCCAGCTTAAAATGCATTCTTACTAGTTGAAAATCTCTAAACCTATAGGAAATCTATTGAAGCACATTTTCAACTTATATCAGCAACATCTGGAAGCTGGTTAAAATTCAGATTCTTTCCTTTTTTTTTTTTTTTGCGGGACTGGGGTTCATACTCATGACCTTGCACTTGCCAGGCAGGCATTGGTGCCATGGAGCTATCTCTGAATTTGTGACAGTCCTCCTTCTCTAATCTACTGAGTGCTGGGATTATAGGTGTGTAGCATCACACCTGGCGAGATTCCGATTTCTTTTCTTTTCTTTCTTTCTTTTTGAGGGAGGGTCTTGCTTTGCAATTCAAACTGGCCGTGAACTCATTGTGTAGCCCAAGCTGGCCTCAAATTCACAGTGATCCCACTCTTCAGCCTCTCAAGTGCTGGGACTAATGGCATGTGCTACCATCTTGTCTCAAGACGCTGTGTTTCTAAAAAGATCTCAGGGACTTCTGTTGATATCACCAGCGAGAAGCCCATACTTCAAATGGGAAGGTACTAGAATTGACCTACTCCATTAGAACCATTATGGAAGGGCCAGAGAGACAGCTGTGGCAGAAATGCTGACCTGGCAAGCACAAGGTCCTGAGTTGATCTCTGGTACAAAAAAAAGAAGAAGAAAGAGAGAAAGAAAGAAAGAAAGAAAGAAAGAAAGAAAGAAAGAAAGAAAGGAAGGAAGGAAAAATTATGCAAGGAAAAAATGTAAGACAAGACATGCACATAGTTTTTTAGGTTTATTGATAGCCACATTAAAAAAAGTAAAAGGTAAAGATAATTCTAATAATATACTGTTATTTAAGACAATAGTTCAGTCCTCCCCCACCCCCTTTTTTTTGTTTTGTTTTTTTGTACCAGGGATCGAAGTCAGGACCTTATATTTGCCAGGCAGGCACTTCTGCTGTTATAACCCCAGCCCCAGACTGTTAACGTTTCAACATGGAAGCAATACAAAAATTAATTTACTAGACATTTCGAAGTGTCTTTGCAAATTGGTTTTTACCACTAGTATTTGAAATATGGCATGTAATTTACCCTTACAGAGCATCACAGTTCTAAGAAACTGTCATTGCCTGAGGCCAGTGGCTACCTACAGAACAACATAGTTCTAAGTCCTTCAGATGCTTCTGGAATCATTAACTATAAGGATCCATTGATCTCAGTGTGATCTGTTCTGCCCAGGGAGAAATGGCAGCAGGAATGAGGAAAACATAGACAAGCAGACCAGAGCTGGGTTAGGTGGTGACTTCTATGCCTGGTTGGCAAGATGACGCCTGAGCAACAATAAGGACATTGGTTACTTCACAAAGTTAGTAACATGTGACACAAGTTTGTCTAGTGGCTAACAGCTGACATTAACCAGTCAGGATGCTTATCAGGACTGAGGTAGCTTCTCCGCAGTAGGCATTGAGGCCTATTCCTGCGTATATAGATTTGACCAGTTTTCTAGCCTCTCTGTCTCCCAATGTATGCCACCTTTTTTTGTTGTTGTGTCAGAGATAGGTGTTCCACTGTAGTGAGAAAAGCTGTGTTTGGAGAACTCTTTAGAGGACCTTTTCATACTTGATGCCAGTCCAAAGGTTTTGGATGCTTGAATTCAGCAATGTAACCCTAAGTAGTCCAATAGCCCATAATAGTAGTGAGTGATCAGTACAGCTGGTAATTGTAAGAAGTTGTTAGTGACTTGAGCCTTTTACAGCTTAGCATATTAATATGGCATTATTTTTCTCATCTC
>PVKN010007233.1:0-27038 GCA_004027915.1 Capromys pilorides
TTATTCATGGAATTGTGGTCATTTTGATCCTTCTCTTGAATATCTTTTAGTAAACTGTGCAATATTGGCTTTGTCATCATGAAATTCTTTAGTTGTTGTTTGACTTCATCCTGGACATTTGCATGAAGAAAATTTACAAATTTCTTGAACTCAGGTCCTTGCTTTTGCCAGGCAAATACTTATTCTACTGAGCTATCACTCCAGCCCCTCCATCTTGGAATGGAACTTGGAGATCAACACCTCAACAGCTCCTTTGACTTTGATAGTTGACCAATGAATGCTGCCTCTTCCTTGATTCTAGTCTGATGGCATGTCGGGGCCAGGGAGTTTTAAATGAATTTTAATTGCACAGAATTACCATCTCTAGAACTCCCTTTAGTTAGAATCTGTTTCTGACAATGTATCTCCTACTGTAGCAAACTTTAAAAATTTTAAATTGTTCACATATTTTTATCACACTTGATATAATGGGGATAATAAAGGAATGATATAGATTATATATGTAATCTAATTTAAAGGACTATCCTTGGGTGTTATAAGACTAAGAAAGCCTAGCCTAATTAATCTTGGGAAAGCAAGAAAAACCATTTTAAGAAAGTGATTTTGGAGGTGACACGTGGAGTTAATGAAATAACTGAGGTGATGGTAGTTGGGGCATGGGAAGGAGCCTTTTAGTAGGAGATCCCCTGCAAAGGGCTTAATGTCACAGTGTTTGGTGCACACAAAAAAGGGGAAAATGGACCCCATAGCCTATTGGCCAGGGCCAGAGAGAGGATGGAGAGAGATGCACAGACTAAGGGACTTTAGGAATGTGAAATAATATTGCTACACCGCAGGTGTGTTGTTAAAATGAAGCAGATAGAGTATCTAATGTATTTAACACACACACACACACACACACACACACACACACAACTAATTGCTTGTTATTAGGAGGGAATTTAATAATTTACAAACTACAATTAGAAGCTTTTGTTTTGAGGGGCTGGCGAGATGGCTCAGTGGTCTAAAGCACCTGCTTAGGCAGCCACAGGGACTGCGGTTCGATCCCCAGCACCACATGCTGCTCCAGCCCCAGCCCCAGCCCCAGGGCAGGTTGAGCCAGCCAGAACACAAATAAATAAATAAATGAGGCTTAAAAAAATTAAAAAATAAAATTAAAATAAATTTTTTTTTAGAAAAAGAAGCTTTTATTTTGAAACAGGCCAACCTTTCTGCAGCCTGATTCCACCTTCAGAGGCTCAGCAAAGAGCTTTGTTACTGGTTTTTCAGTCCCACAGCTGAGACACCTGTGCTTCTTTCTCTCCCAGCTCACAGTGAATCCCAAAGTGGGTCCTAGTGGTGCCACCTCCACCAGATGTCTTGAATTTCTGCACCTGCCGCATCACTACTATGTCACCTACAGCACAGCACAGTCTTGGGTGGGTTCCCACAGAGGACGTGTTTCAGTGTTGTAGCTGTGAGGTACACAGGGAGGCAGGCCTGGCTGGAGGGAGAAAGAGAGCAGAGTCTTCACTGTGATAGAGAAGGGTAGGGTGGATCTGGATAGCCCCAAACGGAGATAAGAGCGGGCCTCTGTGCCCTTTCCCCACAAACTGGTCCTTTTGTAGTGGTTTCCACCAAGGCAGCACTCAGGGGCTCAGCTAGGACCTGCTGGCAGCCAATCTTGGTGACTGGAAGATGAACAAGGGTGCCAAATGGTTCTGTGGGCCTCCCCTGGAAGGCCAGCACGTCCTCCCAGCAGCTAAAATAGTTGGTCCTTAATAAGTATTTGTCCCCTGGAAACTTGCTACTAGACTATACTTCAACCAATTATTTTGGGAAGTGTTCTCGCCTCAGATAGATACCTGACATACTTAACTTAAAGGAGAAATGTTGTATTTGTCTCATAGCCTCAGAGGTTTTCACAGTTGGCTGGCTCGAGGTAGAAGCACTATGGTGGAAGGCATGGTAGAGGAGAGCTACTCACCCCCAGGGCAGCTCAGAAACAGACTAGAGAAAGAGCCAGAGGAACAATGAACGCTTCAGAGGCCTTGGCTCCTATGGCCCTCTGGCTCCAATGGGGTCCCTTCTCCTAAGAGCCCACTGAGTCTTAAACTCAGCCCCTCCATGGGCAAACCTGCTGATGAGGCTCCAGCCTTCATGATCCACTTAGCTCTCCATGCCCCACTTCTGAGATCCAGCTGGGCTGGATCTCAATCCCTCAATGCATGACTCTCTGGAAAAACATTTCATGCTTCAACCATAGGACTATGAGAGGTCACACAGTGAGATTTTTAAGGCCAGGAGCACAAGAGAGGCAGAAAATAGAAAATGTACATATAGATTCAATTTTTTATAAAAGTATTTAAATTGGTACATAAAACTGTACATATTATGGTGTTCCACATAATGTTTTAATATATATATTCCTGCTATAAAATATAAATTAGGGTGAACAGAGCTTTTTGCTCCAAACTATAATTTAGTGCCTATTTTTAAATGTTTTAAGGACATTTTTAGAGCTTTTGTTACTATTGGAACTCTCATATAAGGAATTACAGATTTACCTAAATAGTGGTTCTCAGCTGGGCACAACAGGCCCACGGAGTCTGATTTTGTATGGCTGTGTTGCAATTGGTGCTGGGATTCTCGGTCTTGGAAGCGATTCTAGGCATAGCCAACATCAGGAACCACTGCTTTTAAAAAAGGGGAGGGCATGACAAGTGCATTTTCCCCAGCGTAGATCTATCTGGGAAACGACTCTGCACAATGAGGTACCATTTCTCAGGGTGCTGTGCGGTGGACGCACATCCTGGGTACATGACGCCTCACAGCCAAGAAGTCAGTGCACACGCTAAGTTGAGGTAAATTTGATTTTCTAAAATTTAGCAATTTGACAACAGCTGTGAGCAAATTTTCTGGGTTCATTTGACAAGGTATCTACTTTTATTTGTCAACAAGATAGTTGAGAAAAAATCCAAATAAAACCAGTTGCACCTGCTTCTATAAATGATGCTGTGTCCTAGTTTTCTCAAAGCTGAGATTTACTTGGTCCCCCCTTTTCAAAATCATCACCACTACAAGTTCAAAATGTTCATAGACAAAAACAAATTGCACGAGGTTGTATTGAAGGTTTTCTTAGCTGAGACAACTGATTGCAATTTTTTTCCTTCTCTTTAGACTTAGGTATATATTAATGCCTAGTTCTATCATTTACACTTGAAGAAAATATTTTTGCAAAACATGAGTTATCCATGTTAGCATCAAGAGTTCTTTTTTGAGTGTTGAGGTAAAGTACACACAATATAAATTTACCATTTTAATAGTTTTAAGGATTTTTTAATTTTTAAAAATGTTTCATTTATTTATTTGGTACAGGGTCTTGCTATGCAGTTTAGACTTATTGTGATCTGGAATTACAGGGTGCATCACCACACCCAGTTCTAGGGCGGGCATGGCATGTGGTACTGGGTCCTTGTGCTTGCCAGGCAAGTGCTTAGACTGCCAAGCTATTTCCCTACCCCCTAAAGATTTTTTAATAATTAATATTTTTCTGTGGCATAAGTAAATTCACATTGTTATTCAACAACTTCTACCTTAAAAGTACTTTATTCTTCCCAAATTAGATCTCTATGCATTATGTAATAATTTCCAAACTTTCCTTATTCCCAGCTTCCAGCAAGCACCATTTTACTTGTCTCTATGAATTTGACTACTATTGGCACCTTACAGAAACAGAATGACATAGCATTTGTTTTTGTGTCTGGATCATTCATTTAGCTTAGTGTTCTTAAGATTACTCATGTTATAGCATTCCCAGATTTTCCTTCCTTTGAAAAGCTGAATAATGTTCCACTGTAGATACATAGTGCCATTTTGATTTCCCATTTATCCCTCAGTGGACACTTGGGTTGCTTCTACTTCCTGGCTATTGTGAATAATGTTATTATGAAAGTAAGTGTGCAGATAACATTAGCAATTCCTGAGTTTATTGGATGAGACAGAGAAGTGACCCATAACTGAGTCTACCCAAGAGACATGAAATCAGCATACACCAGTGGGTAAAAAATGCCCTCATATCCCTGCTTGGAGCATCTGATTATACACTACTGAACTATGTTTGCAAGATTTTGTTTCTTTGGCATAAACAGTTGCATATAACATTGGGCTACTGCAGCAAGTCATTTACAACCAGACAGTATTTCATATCAAATTCTTGTGAGATTGGTTGCTTAGGAACCATTTGATAATCTTCCCTGATTTAACCAAAGAGTGAAAGATGAAGGAGTTGCTCATTTTACTTAGCTCATGAAACACGAAAGGCATTATTTCTTTTCTTTTTCTGTAGATTGCTCAGGTTGAAAGTCTGCAGAGCCATATAAGACACCACTTTGTTTTAGGAAATCTAACATCAAAGTGTAGTCAGCTTTTCTCTGTGTCTGCATGTTTTCTGTGCCAAGGCAGGATGCAGCTACAGGATTTGAGAATAAAGACTGGCAGTCACACTAGAGACATTTTCAAGTAAACAAATTGGGAAAGACCAAGTGTAAGGTTCTCCCATCAGTCAAGTGACATGAGCAATGGAAAGAAGTTGTATGCAGAATGGAGAAGCAAGATGTAGTGATTGGTTTGCATTTGGTAAATGAGATAAAGAAGTTAGGAATAGTTGCCTATGAAGCATTGGTGATGATTTCAATGTCCAAGAACTGGAAGCTTTTAAAAACATTTCTTTCTCACCTGGTGGCAAAATCTGACTCCAAATCATATGAGGCAAATTAGCTTCTTAATTCATTACACTTAGGGTAACTATTCTTACCCTTGCTACAGAAATGGTAATGAATTTAATTATGGAGCACTGTCTTAGGCTGTCCCCAAGGGAGAGTTACATAAAGCATAAGATCTATACCTTACTATCTTTGTAAAACCCGAAAGTTTATGAAATATGAATCACATTTGGCCTTAAACTTTTTGAACAAAGGATTTGGGTCTGTTCAACATACCTAAGAGGCAGACAAAAACAGTTACCAAAAATGAATGATAGAGGAGGAAACTTGACTGGTTTCAGTGTGATGTTTTATAAGTCTTGTTCTCTTTCTCTGGGAAGTGAAGTAACCTAGTGATAATTAAATTCGCCTATGCACTTGTTCTTTGGATGAAAGGAATTTGCATGTGTGTGCTTTTCCTAAGGCACTGAGCTCTGAGCAAATGCTCAAAACTGAGCTGGAGGGCTGGCTAGATAGCTCAGCAGACAAATTGCCTGTGTATGCAGACACAGGGACCAGGGTTCTATCCCAGCATACTGCGCCAGCCCTGCCCCCAGGGTGCACTGAGATAGCAATTGAGACTGAGCATGGTGGTACATGCCTGTAATCTCAGCTCTTGGGAGGCTGAACAACAGGCAGATCTCTATGAATCTGATCTGTATAGTGAGACCCTGTAGACCCTATACTAAATACAAAAAAAAACAAAACAAAGCAAAAAAAAAAAAAAAAAAAAAAAAAAAAAAAAAAAAAAAAAAAAAAAAAAAAAAAAAAACCCTGAGCTGTCCTGGGACTGGGGAGCCAACAGGGACAAAGTGAATGGGATGCCCCTGCCATACCATGTGTGTGGGTGTCTGTGGACACCACATGTTGATGACTCAAGCTTGAGCCAGTCCTTTTCTTTTGGGATGGAGAGAAACTGAGAGTATGTAGTTGCATAGTGGGAAGGAGAAGAAAAACAGAGAACATATATCTGATTTTTGGAAAGGCACACAAAAATGATGAAGACCAATACAGAAAAGGTCATTGCAAACTCTGTGTGTGTGTGTGTGTGTGTGTGTGTGTGTGTGTGTGTGTCCATCCATCTGTCCATCTGTCTGTCCATCTGTCACTGTTCATCTGTAGTCTGTAAGCACAGAGTCAGCATCCCAAGTAAGGCCAGATTTTCCCCACGAGCACATCACATAGGGTAGTTTATTCAATACCAGCCTTTCCCTTTCTGCATTAATCTTAAGTGACAAAATGGATCTTTTTGTTGAATTCAATCTGAAATTAAGGGAGATAAGTGTTACTGTTTTGATCTAAAATGTGGCCCATAGGTGTCACATGTTCAGAGGGGTGAACTTGCTAAGGAGGCAGGTCACTGAAGGTGTGACCTAGAAGGCTGCGTTCTTGTCTCTAGCTCTTACTCTTGGTGTCTGGTTCCTGGCCACCACAGCTGTTCTTCACCATTCCCTTCCACGGTGCTGGCTGTCTCTGCTTAGGGATCAGTCAGCTGTAGACTGAGCCCATTAACACCATGAACTAAAATAACCCTCTCCTCCTTTACATAGAGGGTGTCAGGTATTTTGTCCTAGTGATGGAAAGCTGATTCATAGAGCGCTTGGAACTCTGTATTTTCATGGAAAGTTCTGACTCATCTGCGCAGAAACTTAAAATATAGCAAGGCCAAGCTAGTAACTACTACCACAGGATCTAGGGGGCTAGACTTTTGCTGAGAAGTCTTTGAAAAGAATTCATGAGCACAGCAGTGGTGGTCTTCTGGCTCCATCACAAAGCTGAGAGAATCTCCCTCCCCATCTTGAGGAGGTGTGGAACCTCAGATGGATGCTTCACCCAGACAGAGGTTCCTCCAAGAGCTTCATTTCATGGCCAAGCACTCACTCAATTATGGAAACAAATGGTAGCAGGCCCACTTTTTGAGAACCACATATATGCCTGGGAATTCAGGGGAACACAGGAGGAGGGAGACTGGTTTATGTCTTTTTCCTGGAACATTCTGAAAGGGTGTACCCTTTGGGGTCCATGATGGTGGAATGAGGAGAAGACAACAGTGGGAGCAGGCTCCCCCAACACAGGAATTCTGTGGCTGGAAATCAGGCCTGCATTATGCCAGAGGACCCTGCCAACAGTGGCCCTGCTGCAACAGAAATTTTAGCCAAAAGAGTCTACGGGTGCATCGCTAAGGTGCAGGAGCCAAGGGAGTGATCACAATGAGTAGCAAAAGAGTGAAGCTTGCAAAAATTCCCCTAAAGAAAATGCAAGGACTCAAAAATCTATCAACACAAGACAAATTGGCAGACAGGGCTAACACAAACAGTGTCAGCTAAGCATAAAAGCAACCCTATATCTCACCTCAGATACGGAGCCAAGCAGCTGCAAAGTGCAAACTCTGGAAACACAAGCCAAGATCAACTTTTTTACTTTTCAATTGTTCATCTCAGGTATTTTATATACCTGGAGAACAAACACATGCTTTTTGTTGAACAGTTGTCTGTCAACCTAATTGTCTTTCCTGAGTAGGATGCACTGTCTCCTAGATCTGTGGATTCATATTTCTGATCTAATCTGAAAAATTATCTCTTTATATGTTGTCTCATCTATTCGCTCAATTATTTCTTTCAGGAATTTGATTAAATGTCTCTTAGATGATATTATTCAAAAATCCATAGCTATTATAATCTCTTTAATATTTTCCATGTTCACACTTCTATATCTTGAGTGGTCTGGGTGGGAAGAGGGTATAACTTCTAGTTCACATTTTTTCTTCAAATGTGTCTAACCTTCTGCTATACCGGTCTATTCAATAAGCTTTTATTTCAACTGTCATAGTTGTTTTCTTTATCTTTAGAATTTTGATTTTAACAAAATCCATCTGATAATTCCTAATAATTACTGAGTGCTAATCTCTGTGGTTGCATTTTTATCACTTTTATTTCGATCAGATGGATATTCTCTACTTTACACTCAATAATCCCAGTGTCCACAGTGCTCTTGACTGTGGTACCTGTTCTCCTGTGTTATGTTGGATTGAGAGCTCACTATTTAATCTTAATCTGAGTTTTATAGGCATGAACTGAGGTTTGTAGAAACCCTCCTTGGAAGAATATCTTTTGTTCTTTTGCCAGAATCAAGGTGTATCACCAATTGGAGATTATTTCGTTCCTTGTGGGCAGCTGAATCCCTGACTCTGTTTCCCAGTCTTTTGTGGGCTTCCATTTCCCCCAAGCACCGCTGTTATAAGTGACCACTGACAGACCCTCCTCCCCAGTCCCAGCCTCTTGCCACCTTGCAGCAGCTCCTGCCCAGGTAGCTGTGCTGGCCTGGACCTACACTGAGGACTTTGGAGGTCTCTCTTCTCGCTAGTCAGACCAGAAATGCCTTGAGTCCTGTGGCATTTGTCGTTTGATGGCGGGAGAGTTCCATTGAGCTTTTGGGCTTCTGTCTCCATTTATCTTTTTTTTCAATTAAAAAAAAATATATATATATTTATTTATTTGCTTGTTTGCTTGTTTTATGGCTGGCTCAGTCTGCCCTGGTGGTGGGGCTGGCGTAGAATGTGGTGCTGGGGATCGAACTGCAGTCCCTGCAGTTGCCTGAGTTTTCCTGAGCAGGCGCTTTAGACCACTGAACCATCTCGCCGGCCCCTGTCTTCATTTATCTTTTCAGATAATATTTGTAGTTGTAAAGGCACATTTAAACTGTACATGTTGCGTTGGTGAGAGTTTACTAGAGAAATAGATATAATGCAAGGTATGCAAATGTATAAGAAATGACAAGCTTAGTTTATGATGGTCAGACACAGCATTGGATAAGGAGGTGTGCAGAGGACAGCCACACTAGAGATCAGAGGTGTGGAGCTTACTGCAGTGTCCCATGTAAGCCTGTGATCAGAAGGCTCAAGAGTCTACCACATGTAGTTGAAGAGTCCATGCCTGAACTTGAAGGATCCAAGGCAGAAGCTGAAGATTCTGTGCTGGAAGCCAGGAGAGGACATCCATGCTGCAGGCAAAAAATGGAGCACCTCCAAGGAGCAGAAGCTCTTTTTCCCTTTATGCTGTCTGGACAATGAACCACCCTAGGGCAGGTCGTGTACACCGCAGCTGTGGAACTGCTGAGCTGACTTAGCCCAGAGGCTGCTAAACTTCTCGGTTTGGCACAATTAATCAACTGT
Source organism: Capromys pilorides (assembly GCA_004027915.1). Lineage (NCBI taxonomy): Eukaryota > Metazoa > Chordata > Mammalia > Rodentia > Capromyidae > Capromys > Capromys pilorides. Next base: position 8,917 of record PVKN010007233.1, read on the forward strand.
TATACATGTAAATCTCACCTAAAATTCTTAACAACAAAATCATGTTTCTCTTACATTTGGTATTGGTTATTTCAGTGGCTTCCTGTGATCTTGGACAAGTTCATTACTTACTGGAAGTGACAGTTTCCTCATCTATAAAATAGGAATGTTAACCTACTTCATAGAATAGTAAATGATATAGTACAACAGCTAGAACAATGCTTTATATACATTTCCTGACCTCTGGAGGCGTGTCTCTGGCAATACATTTTCTACTGCAGCTACTATATCAGTCTGAAAAATCTTTGAGGGTTTTTTAAAAATCTGAGTTAAAGTCAATCTTCTTTTTATTTTTTTTTTTAAAAATCAATCTTGTGTAACAGATTTGAGAACCAAGCTATTATATCCCTTAAGAGAAGTATTCTTACTGCCCAGTGGAAAATTAATCATAATCAATACTTTTCCAGAAATTTTTCCACTTTGAAATATTTACTGCATTATTTAGCACACAGCAATTATAGCCAAATAGGGGCTACTTTTGTTACTGAAATTCATGAAATAACAACAGTCCTTACCTGTGAATAGATGGCTATCACAAGAAATTTTTTTTAGTGCAGAAACACTAAGCCTGGGACCCTCCATGGATTCTCTTTCTATCGGGCTATCCCAGTGAGGTGGACCTTTCCGACATCCTTCAAATGTGGCAGCTGGGTGGGACAATGTGATCAGAGAAGAAGCCAAAGGCTGGACAGAATTTCTTTTAATTATCAAACAAATTTTTATTTTTTATTTTTTTTAATCTTATTAGATTTTATTTTAAAGAGTAAAAATAGCAGAAATAAAGATAGGAAAATAGTAACAAGCAAGAGTACATACAGTATAAGATTTTCAAAACAAGAAAAATTCAACAATGGTTGTATTACATATTTTCATCAAATCTGTCAAACAAATTTTACATGGATATTATTTTATATAAATTTGTTTGGAGACAAATAAATGAAGACAATAAGTATTGTTCTATGTAGAAAAATTGGATTTATATACACTTTCAGTGAGAAGGACGTAGTGAAAATAATGAGAGATGTTTTAGCAATTATGTCTAAGCCATATTTAGTCTCTGTTAGTACCTTAGGGTGATTACTGATTCTATAGTTATACAGTGCTTTTTTCATTCTTAAAGTTGGTTAACAAACCAATTTAGTCTTCACAAAAATGGCAAGAGGGGTTAGTTAGAGTTTAGCACAGTGGTAAGCATAGGCACACAGCTCTGGGTTGATCCCCAGCACCACAAAAATTTAAAGAAGGCGAGAAATAACAAGTTCAAAGACTGACAAGTATTAGTGTGTGCATCTTATAGATGGAGTGACTGAGATTTACATACGGGTACAGAGACATTTGATCTAGTAGTCCCTACACATCTATACACTCAACATTCTGGTTCTATGGTGTGTGTGTGTGTGTGTGTGTGTGTGTGTGTGTGTGTGTGACAGAGAGAGAGAGAGAGAGAGAGAGAGAGAGAGAGAGAGAGAGTATACTGACAACTTATTCACTCACTCAAGAACATTTTGTGAATGTTTACTATGTCCCAGGCATTGAGAATGAATTTTGCAAGCTTTCAACTGAGTGGCATGTGTTAGTCACCTTTGCATTTCTATAACAAAATACCCAAGTGCATCATTTAAGAGTGGTAAACTTCTCCCTTGGCTCAGAGTTCGAGAAGTTTCAGTCTGTGAATGGCTGGCTCCATTGTTTTCAGAAGTGAGGTTGTGCAGAATCATCATGGCAGAAGAGCACAACGGAAAAAAGCTTTTCGTCTCATGGCAACCAGAGGCAGAGGGAGGAAAAGAGCCAGTGAAGAGTCGGCTGAGTGTGCCTATGGGAGGCCGCAGCCCTGGAGTTTACATCCTTCAACGAAACCTCGTTGGACCCCTGTTCCCATCATACCCTATTAATGCCATCAAGTCCTAACCCCGCCAGTGGATTAATCCACTGGTGAGCAGCCCTTGAACTCCAATCACTTCTCTAGGCTCCACCTCTGAACACTGCTGCACTGGGGCCCAAGCTCTCAATCCACGAAGATTTAGAGGGATGCTTCATATTTAGTCCATAACACAGGGTTCTCAGGATAATGAAAGAGATCAGTAATGACACTGAAATGCAGCAAGTGTGATAGCAGAAGGAACGGCTAGCTAAGGCATTTGGGCAGTGGTGGTCCTCCTGGACAGGAAAGACTTAAGATGGGTAGAGGTGGGGAAGGGGAGAAATTACAGCAGAGGAGGAAAGAGCTTGCATCACAGCATGTGTTATGGAAGCAAGACTTGCCCAGCAGCTCTGCAAAGCCCAGTCTAACGAGCAAGAGGGGGGTGCAAGGATGCTGGGATCAGAGGCTGAAAATGAGCTTGGGGCTGGGGGGAGGGTCTTGAAAGTCCCTATGCCTGGCTTCAGTGTGCTATACTGGTCACCTCCAGGAAGGGGTGCTAGCACTATAGGGGCAGAAAGCAGCTCCAAGAGCAAAGCCAGGAAAGAAGGGAGGTCCTGGGCTGAAAGGGGCAATAGGTAGCCTTTGGGAATCAGGCACACTTAAACCAAGAGCATCAAACGTCAAGGCAGCAAAGCCCACAGCTCAAGGCTAAAGATCAGGAGTTTTAGGGAAGAGATACCAGCGCGTCTGATTTTCAGGCCATTGTCTCTGCACTTTGTGTGTGTTCCATGGTGGGGCTGGCTCTGAGACCACGACTACAAGCATAGTGCTGATCCCCGCAGGCATGGGTCTATCCCCCAAAAGCTGCCTTACCCTGGGAAGCCCCAATGCAGTGGCCTTGCATGGGCTGTGGGCTATGCCAGATAACATTTCTCTGACACCCAGCAGAACTGGTGCTAGATGTCTCAGTGCCAGAGGACATAAGAGCCTTTAGTCAAACACCACAATACTTTATTCTGACCTGGAACTCTTTTAATGAATTCCCAAGGGAAGCTAAGGATTCCCTAGAATGATGGGGTTCCTGTGCTGTGCCCCTTAGCCACCCAGAAGCACAAGTAAAACCTAGGCTGAGGGGCGCTCTGGGGTGTCTCCATTCTCTGTGGTTTAAGCCCACTGTGAAATTTACATTTCTCTAGATTTGGACAGAAATTGGTGTTAGAGAGTCCCCTAAGTAACTGGGGAGGGGACAGGACTTAAGAATACTGAAGCTGGTGGGTTCTCTGTGCCACCCCAAACACGTCCACAGCAAGAAATTAAGATCTGAATATTGATGGGAAAAATGAGAGAGAGAAAAAAAAACCAATATAGATTCCAAGCATTGATGCTGCTACTGAATTTGGTTTCATTGGAAAGAAAACAGGTGAGCATATTTGAAGATGTAGTTTTCTTACATCCTGACAGATGCACTAGACTACCTAAACAAAGATCAAAACCTCTGGCTCCTACAGTAGGGGATCAGCTCTCAGACTTCCACAAACTCAGATGTGTGGAGGGCAAAACGGAAGGAGTGTTGGTCCTTAAACATGAGTCAGTCACTTGCAAGCGCTTCTTTAAACACCTGAGTTTCAGCTGATTTTGTGTAGATGGCCAGTCATGTTTTATATTTACTGTTGGCTGCATAAATCATTAAGGCTTCTTTTTCCTGTGAATTCTTGTACTTCTCTGAATTCTGCAAATAGTTTTCTAAAGACAAGTCTAAAGCTTTGTTCCAAAATGTTTAGGGAAAATGCTTTCCACAGAGTTGACTTTCTAGCCAGGCCATATTCCTTTTCATATGTAGTGAGCCCCCCCACCCCCCCCATCAGATTTCTAAGAGTGTCTGGAGAATCTGAGGCACGAGGGCCACCACGATGAGCACCAGGAAGGGCCCTGCCTGCTCTAGAGCATTATGCCATGGGGAGATGGGCAAAAAGCAAACACAACAATCACCATTGCAACAAGCACTGTGAAGGGCAGCTTCTGTTAGCCTAGGAGCTGGATTATTTGTAGCCTTACCTTCTCCCTGTCTCTGAGTGCTGCATCTCCCTGCCTGTCTCAGGGAAGAGTGATGCTTCTGGAGAGAGGATAGGCAGACAGGTTGAGCAGAGGCAGGAAAACAGTGCAGAAGCTCTGTGTGGGAACTAAAGACCTAACACAGGGAAATACAGCCAGCTGTCTTGGACCTGCACTGGAACCCACTCTCACAGGAGTTCCCTTCTTGTGTTTCTGCTTCTCTCACTCAGTATACTTGTGCTGGCTACTGTATTTTTGGGTTGCTAAGATTCAGAAAAACCATCTGTTGCCCTTGATCAGTACCTTTTACTATTAAGATACAAGAGAAGGGCTGGGGAGATAGCTTGGCTATCTAAGCACCTGCCTGGCAAGTGCAAGGACCCAGGTTTGATCCCCAGTACTTCTTGCTGTGCTGCTGTGCCAGCCACTGAAACCAAGAATGCTGGTGCATGCCTGTAATCCCAGTGCTGGAGAGGCTGAGACAAGAAGATCACTATGAGTCCGAGCTGTGTAGCAAGACACTACCAAATAAATTAAAGGCTTTTCAAAAAAGATTCAAGAAAGGATAAAGAAAATGCGTGCCGTCTTCTGACCTTGAGTTGGCATGAACATGGTGATATCTGTAGCTCGTAGGCTTATGAGTACCCTAGGGATCACCCAGGCACCAGGGCCCCTGGAGTCCTGTCCAGCACGTTCAGCTATACTACTTTTACTTCCATGTGCTCTGACTCTATTGTGTGCTATGCACCCTATTTTTGTGTCACCCTGTCTCTTTGCATCTTTATAGACAGTCCCTGACTTAACAATTGTTCAAATTAAGATTTTTCAACTTTACAATAGTGCAACAGTGAGATGCCTTGAGTGGAAACCACACTAGGCATACTGAATGTGCTTTTCCTGGGCTAGTGATATGCACTGAGATACTCTCTTGGTACGCTGGGCAGCAGTGCCAGGGAAGGCAGATCCAAGTAAGAGCCACCATCAAGAAAGGAAACAACTCTTATCTGCACTGCTTAACTATGAGGTTCAGAAGCTTAGGTCAATTAATACAATATTTTCAATTTACAGTGTCTGGGTCTATTGGAGCCCATCTCTGTATTCTAACTCTCTGAGGTCCTCTGGCCAGCTAGGTAAGTCCTTCTGCTATAATAAACCATCCATTCTGAGCAATGGATGCTCTAGTTCTGTGGTTCCTGTGCTACTGTGCCCAGGGCTCCTGCTACTCCCTGCAGGGGCTTATGCAAAATAGAAAGATGACTGCCTGCTGGGCAGCTTTTATAGTGATTATAAAGGCTTCACCTCTGGATAGACAATTCAGAAAGGAGCTCTTTTTGCAAGCTGTTGCATCCCCAGCCATGGCATGCTTTAGGGAAAGTGAGACTGGTGGGGATTTTTGTCCTCATCTCCCTCTGGGAAAAATGTACAGGCACAGCCTGTACATGTACTGGTCCCACAGGTGTGAAGGGTAGGTTCTGTAAGCCTACAGCCCAGAGGTGGGAATGGGGAATGTGAAAAACCTCCCTGAATGAGAACTCTGCAGAAGAAGGCTAAGGTTGGGCAGGCACCTGGACCTTCCCAACCCAGCAGTGGGTACTGTGATCACAGGAACTTCCTGGACCCCAGATATCACCCTCAAGGCAAGGGAGATAGGGAACAGGAAACCAGAGAGTACTGGACACACCACAAGTCACCATGTCTTTCTGCTATAGACTTGTAGCCTCATCAGCAGTGGAAAAGGTATTTCTTCTCTTCTCCTGATGGGGTGGTCACCAGGTCCTTGGGTTCTGGAGCTGTGTCCTTCCTAGACCTAGGGAAAGTGAGCAGCTTTTTTCTGTTTCAGAAAAGGTGTGGGTAGGTCTGTTTCCAGAGCCAGGTTCTTGGGTCCAGAAGTGGTAGGATTGAGGCTGAATCCAGAAGAACACAGATTCAGGGAAAGCTTTTCATTAGAACTTCTGCGAGGGCAAGAAGTCTTGATGAAGCACAAGTGAGTTGGTGGCCCCCTAAACAAAGGGAAGGAAGCAGTTAATGTGAGAATGATTCGTACCAGAAGTTTCCATCTGGGTCTTCCATGCATGTAAGGGATGGGAGCCTGCTGTGCATGTCCAGTCCTGACTGGTCAGTGGGATCAGTTCCAGGCAGCTCATTAGTTGGCTCGGATTACCAGAGCGAGCCAGGCCTGCAGGAGCCTGAGCGTTGCCTGCATCTGTGTTAGCAGGAGGTGAGTTTTTGTTTGTTTCTTTTAAACTCAGACTCTTTCTAAGCTTCTGTATATGAACCTTGCTTTATTTTGCTGTGAAAGCACAAAATAACCACCATCCCTGTGGGGCTCTTTCCAAGCACTTTATCACTGTCTACCCTTTTGTGTGGTCCCAAAATTACAAATTTTTTTTGGTGATACCAAGGATCGAACTCACAACCTTACACTTGTCAGGTAAGAACTTACTCCACTGAACCATCTCCCTGGCCCAAAGGAATTTGCAATTTTTTTTTCCAAAATTACTTCTGAGCCTTGAAGTATACAGATATTTATTTAAAGTAAAGATCTGACATAGTTAACATAACCAAGAAAGGGATACGGGGAAGGGTGCCAAGAAAGGCTATGCAAACTTAGGAAAAGATATCTACTTAGAGTGTCCAGAGGGAGAAAGACTAGTACTGTGATTACAATGATGTCTGAAGATGGGGGAGACTCTTAGAGACTCTGATTTGGTGCCTTCATCTTGGGAGCACTAGTGAAGAACCCTATGTTTAGCCACGCTAGGTTGTCAGGGGCAGTGATGCTGTCATACAGCTTTCCACTTTCAAATGGTCTGTGAAGGTCAAGACAAGACCCAAAGCCCAGGCCACAGTGAAGTGCTGATAGGTAGCCCTGGCTACAGAAAAGAGGCCCAACTCACATCCTCAGGAGGGTTGCTTGGAATCATTTAAGCAAATAAGAGAGTGGCCTCCTTTGGTAGCAACTATAGCATTTTATAGTGACTGAAAAGATAGAATCTAAAAAAAAAAAAAAAGAGAAAAACCTGAGAGCTAAAAGCATTTTATTTTCTGTGGTTCAAAAAGTTCACATAAACATTTTCAAGGATTTAGGCCTTGTGTTATGAATTTCACTTTGAGACAAGCCCCGATGGGTGGCCCGGCAGTCTAATAAACCCAAATGCACATTGAAATCAGGCAGTCAACACAGCTATACTATCTTCTCTAGGTGAGAATAGGTGGTGATCAGAGGCAAAATTCTCCAGCGACACGCTCAACTATGTCTGCCTGGGTGAGTACGCAGTGAGCCAAGGGAGGAGGGAGGGGGCCACGGGGGCCACAGCAATCAGATAACATCTGGTTCCAGTTGTCATTTGCTCTCTATATTGAGTGGCCACTTGGAGCCAAATATGGCATGATTTTAAAAGAAACAGAATTTCTTGCACCTTGGGAATCATGGGGCAATTTGGGGCCAATAGGCTACCTCTGCACTGCAGCTCCTGAGTCTAAGCAGCATGGTATTTTCCTGGAACGTTTCCTGCAGCTGCCTGACTGGGCCTGACATGAGTGTGTCCTCCAGGGTGTTCTCCACAGTGTTCCCAACCAGAGCTTCCTGGGGAAAATGTGATCAGCTCACTGGCCCAGTGCTTCTCCCCTCCAAATCCTCCTTGGCTTTCCTTTGCTCTGATCCTAGACCCAAATTCACCATGTGGGTTCCTGAGAATTCGTTTCTCTCTTCCTTCATTTCACCTCAGGGCTCCACCCACTGCCTTCTTTCTTTTTCTCAAAGATACCCAAATCCTTTTCATCTTGAGGCATAGCCGTGCACTGACTCTGAAATGCCTTCCCCTCCCTTTACCAATGCACTTAGTTCCTTTCTGTCTCAGCAATCTCTACTTCCTCCCAACAGCCTTTCCTGAGCATGCTGACAGGATCCAACACTACTTATTTGACAGGTCTCTTCAGGCACATGATATTGTAAGCTGACATTTGTGATGATTTTAGTACTGATTCCAATGACTACACAAGCTGCAACTTCTCAGCATTTGGACCCCCATGTGCTTGTTCACTGCCATGTCTTCAATACCTCATGCTGTGGCCGGAATAAGTAGATTGGTTCACACTGCTGTTAAGTGAAAAAAGGAATAAGCCTGGAACCACTGGGCTTTTATCAGCAGATTCCCATAAGTCATTGCCAAGAAACTTTAGGACCCAAACATGCTGAAAACTGCAAGGCTGTCTGAACTCCAAGAACCCGTTTAGGTCATAAAGTGCTGTAACACTACAGTGATGGAAGATTTCTAGGCAAAGGATGGTGGAAAGGAACAAATACAATGTAGACTGTCGGAAGGAAAGATTGCAGAGAACCTGGCTAAAGGACAATTTTCTGTGCCCAAACTGTTTGTAGTGGTTCCTACCATACTTACTGAGCTCTGGAACTGGGTACATCTTATTTATCTTTATATCATCATTATTCAGCATCACGTGCAGTGAACAGAAAGCCCTCAATAAGTACCTGTTCAATGGAAAGAGTAAGATATCACTTAGAAATATGTGGACATGGTGATGTTGTTCTTTATGTTTTAGTCAGATTTTGCATTAATAATTGATTGTGGCCACTGAATTATTTTTATTGTGATTTTATTAACTGTTCAGCAATCCATGCAATTGTATTAGCCTCCTGGCCTACTTCATGTACTAATGTGATGGCTAGAGAAGGTTTGTAAGGACAAGGTTTGTAAGGAAACTTCATGGCCTCAACTGGCTTGTCCTGTTTGGGCAGCAGTGTGGGTTTGCTCAGACCTGGGCAGTCTATCTCCCACACCTCGGCCCAGCTCTGGTGACTAGTATTTTTCAGCTCTTGACCTTCCGTGGGCCAGAAATGCAGCAACCACTTCAGGGCATAAACATTCCACTTTGGAAACTACCATAATATGTAATGGCCAGCTCAGCCTGCCCTGGATCCTGGGGGTGGGGCTGGCACAGCATGTGGTGCCAGGGATTGAACCGCAGTCCCTGTGGTTACCTAAGCAGGCACTGGCTCTGTTGCTACTTTTTGAATAGTTCTTTAAAAGAGTCTTGGTAGAGCTTATTCAAGTGACTTACTACCCAGAGACCCCAAATAAGGGGTTGAACTCAACAAATATGTAACTCAGGAGTTTGCTTGGATATGCAAGCTCTGGAAGTCACCAGCGTTCCTCCGCTGGTTTTCAACTTATGAAAAGAACATTCCCCCTGTCTAGAGCACCTCTCTGATCCTCCTCACCAGGATAACCTCAGCTCATCCTTGGTTCTCAATTTACACTATGCTTCTTTCTGGAAAACTCCTAGAGCTTTGTAATCCTGGAGAAGGCTTCCCAGTGCTCTTGGGTTGCCCCAGAAGAGCTTTCAACACACTGTATGTACTTATTTCTAGCCCCCATTGAGACTAAAGTTTAGTGACGCCAGAGCTAAGGCATATCCCCTGCATTCCTAGGATTTGAAATAATGCCTGGCAATAGCAAAAGCTGAATAAATATGTGTTGACTACCAAATGAACAAATGCCAAATCCCTCTCATTTCCCTGGTTCTGGGGATAAGACTAACTAAGGGATTGGTCTGAGTTGATTTCCCCTTGGGTTCAAAGGTTTGAGACTAATCTCAGGTTGAAGATTATCTCAGAATTCTTCCTACCAGTGCATATAATCAGCTAGTTAGGTTTGAATAGCATTTCATTAAGCATTCCCTAAAGAACCATGTGTAAATGTGTGGTCCTCCTGGGGTGCTGCTGAGACCTTGGGGCAGGGCCTGGTGGGAGTCCTTAGGTCACGGGGGTCTACCCTCAAGGGATTATAAGACCTTATCCTTTCTTCCTGTGGTAAGCAGTTTTGCTCTGCTGTGCACTCCCCACCACCGTCATCTGACTCACCTAGCAGGCCTGAAAGTAGTGGCTCTTCCCAGTCAGGAACTGGAACTTCTAAGACCAGTTCTTTAGTCCTTGATTGAGCTAAAATCAATCTTTTTTTCTTATATGTTATCATTAAAACAATGGAAAGCTGGCTAATACATACACTAAGTATTTATTCTCATTAATCATAATGAAAACAACAGATAAACCCAATGATAAAAAGATAGCATTTAGCTATGAAATGTTACATCAGTTTGATTACTATAACTGTTTATTAAGAGAACATTTTTTATTAATGGAAACTGAGGAGCAAAATGTCTCACAGTTGAGACTTGAGTATCTTTTATGGAGATAATTTATATGAAGTGTGTGCTTTTCAAAAGCACATGCACATTTAATGCTCAAGTAAAACTTATTAGCAGCAGATTGTATCATCCTTTTCGGTTTACCACAGCCTGCTAGTGCTTTACAATTCAAATAAATTGCCTGGAAGCTAGATAAGTCCATTTCTATAATTTAAAAGGGTGCAGTGCCAGCCCTGCCCCTGCAGGCAAACTGAGTTGCTGACCAAGTCCTAGCGTGGTGGCACACACCTGTAACCCCAGCACTGGGGAGACTGAAAAATACAGGAGACTCACTACAAGTCTGGGCTGTGTAGCGAGACCCTGTACTAAATACAGAAATGGAAAAAAAAAGAAAAGAAAAGAGATTCTTATTTTTCCTCGAGTACTTGGATTAGGCATTCACATTCCAAGAGGACAGCATTTCTCAGATCAATTCCGGAAATGGCGCTGGAATGTGGAACAGTACAAGACTGCTTTCGATTTTGAGGGCACATCATGGACAGTGTTTAGAGCAATGTTCTTATCCTTTATTATCAAGGATGAGTGACATTTGGTGTGACTTTCTGCATAAATTCTATATTGTTTATTATTTCTAAAAGAATTGACTAAATATCATGTATGAATATTAAAGTGTGTGTGGTCCGCAGGCACTTTGGTGTTCAGGACTATTTTATCTCCGAAATTGCTTCCAGCATGACAACTCTGTTTGTTACCTCTGGGGAGACGTAGAAAGAATAGGCACAGCTTCTAGGGAAGACAGACTCAAAACTTGCTCTTCCAGCCTGGAAAATGTTATTAAATAAAGTGATAATATTTGCACTACCAAAAATGAGCTTTTATTACAATGTTTCCTTTACATTTCAGCTGCACTGTTGTGTTTGGCTTGCAGATAATTAATCCCAGAGCTCACCAGACAAATACTAAGTGGGGGACTCTGCTTGCAAGGATTGGAGAAGCTCCAGTTTATGAAGACCCGGAAACCCTGTCTTCTCTATCAAGGGAATTACGTGTACATGAATTATGTGGTGAAATGGAAGAGGATGGGAAAATGCAAAGCACAGACTCCTAAATATGAAGGAGAAGGCACTGGTGGTAGGAAGCCAAGTGGGAGTGTGAGAGCCCTCCCTGCTCTCTGGCCAGTCCTCGGGGCCTTCTGGCTTCATTGCTGAGCCTGGGCTTTACCTGATGTTCTCTAAAGGTTTCCCGAATTCTCTGCCTGCAAACTCTTCTCTTTCTTCTGATGTAGACACACATGGCATCTCCTTAGGTCTTCTTCCTGCTGACTGGACTTCAGTAAATGCTCCTGTAAGTCTTTCCTGGTTCCCATCTAATATGCAGTTGTCTTGGGATTGAGCAACCTCAGTGAAGTGCTTAGGGCAGTCTGTCATTCCTCGTAGAGCACCAGCCATGTTTTGAATTTATTCTGCCGCTGTTGCACTCATGCCTCTTACTTCTTATCCTTTTTTATGGAATTTACCATCCAAGGAGGAACTGTCCAGGCTGGGGTACCTGGCTTCCCCCTTCTTCAACCTGGATCACTTCTTATCCTAAATGCCTGCACTGTGCACAGTAAATATCACCCCTTTGTAGAACCTTCCAGGCACCCTACAGGGGTGACCTAAGCAGCCTCTTTGTGTTCCTTCCTGTGAACAGTGTATACCTTTATTAAAAGAGAAAATAACAACAAATTTGGCTTTCAGAAATTAATTGCCTTTATTTTCAATGCTAGAATCCAGTAATAGTTCTGATTTTTAAAAATGAGGACTTCTGAGAAGGTGGAAGAACACTAAGAAGCAACATATCAACCATTCCAAAATTTGGAATCCAGACTCTAGAAAATAACAACTTGGGCAAGAAAACAAAGAAGGAGGTAGAGTCCCAGGGCCCAGGAAAGATCTGAAGGGAATATTGGAGTCCATAGAGAAAATGAAAAGATGGACCTCAATACAGCAAAAAGGAGGGGCAAACTGTACTGTCTCCCCAGCTCCTGGCATATGGTATGAGAAGGGAAGTTCAAATGGACAGAGACACAGGAAAAGTGGGTGACTCCAGAGGCCTCCAGGAAGAAATGTACCAGTGGAAGGGAGCAGTGGACACTGTGACCTGCAACAGCTGGTGACTCCCATCCCAGCAACTACAGTGTCCCTGCAGGCAGAGCTTGGTAGGATGTCAATTAGGGAGGGGCCAATTGAACTCAAGACTCAGAGCAGCCATGATTTGGCTCCATCTCTAAGACTGTAATGTTAAAATTGCACAGTAACTGGGTGACAGACAGCCATAGGAAATGTCCAGACACAGAGAACCATGGTCAGACTGGCAAGAGGCGACCAGAAGGTTGTAGGCTGAGCAACTTAGACCCTAAGGCCATGATCAGAGGCCAAGTTCACCCTGAACTTCTGTGGGTTGGAAAGTACCAGGATCAGCACCTCATCCTGACTGTGGCCAGCTTGCTAGCGTTATCTAGGGTGGACCCGGGCTCTTACTGCCTCCTTTGTCATCAGCAACAGCAGAGTCATGTCCTGAATTGGATAAAATTATAGACCCCCCAAAATAGCAACAGGCTTAAAATCATGGAGAAATTTATTTTTCTCCCTTTGTTTTTTCATGAATGTGAACATTGTTTTTAGTCATTTTGGTCTTGGCTTTTCATTTTTCCCTTCCTTCTTTCCCTGGTGTCTTCTTTACCAGTTTTCTGCTGCTTAAATAATCTTCCTTTGTGCTTCAGACCTGCCTTTAATCTCTTTCTCTTCATTTAGATCTGTATTTTCTCTTTTATCCCTCTTTCATTTTCTCTACTTAGAGTAAAATCACTTTATTGAGTGAACCTTTATATAGTTTTCTGATTTGTCTTAGATCTTGTTCTATAATTACAAATCTTCCCCTTATTTTTTCTTTTCTTTTTTTTTTTTGTGGCAAGACCAGGGTTCGAACTCACGACCTGGCACTTGCCAGGCATGCACTTGTGCTGCAGAACTCTCTCTCCAGCCCCAGTATAATTACAAATTTTGTGCCTATGGTTAAAGGTGACAAATTAATAGTTATTTCAGGTTTTCATTTCTTATCTGTGCTCAAAGCTAATGCTATTATTGATTGTACTATGTTAGCCTAGGTAATACAGTTGTGGACCACTGATCTTCCTTAAATGCAAATACCTGGATTGCCTTGGAGTTATAAATAATATTATCTCCCCATATCAAAGACCTGAGTTTTAGACCAAATGGACAGCAAACCTTCATTCCTAGTCAATTGAAGAGGCAGGATTTTGGAACAAACTCAAAAGGCAAAAGTCAGTGACACCTAGAATACATCTCTGAAAAGTAGTCATTTGCTAAGCAAGTTTGGATCCTAGTAATACAGCTGCCTACTATAAGCAATTTACAAGGATGAAATCAAAATAGATCCTACAGAAATCCAGATCATCAATACTTACTGTCCTACTTACTTTTATCATTGCTGAGACAAAATATCTGACACCTAAAGTTAAAGGGAGTTAAAGTTTGTAGAACTTTTAGTCCTTAATAGGATGGCTCCAAAGCACAGTGGCTTGGCTCAGGAGAACAGTCTATGGTGGGCAGAATGTAGCAAAGAAAAGTGATAAGAGATCTTAACATCATCTTTCTGCTCCTTTTATATTGAGTCTAGACTGCTGGGATTAGAGTAGTGCCCAACCAATCTGTGGACCGCTGGGATTAAAGTAGTGATGAACCAATCAGTGGATCGATGTACTAATCACAATCCTTAATCCCAGCATAACACACTCTAGATTCAGCCACCTCTAAAAAAACCCCTAAGACTGCGTGAGGCTGTGGGGTTGCATCTAGACGCAAACCATCCTTTGAGAACTTGTACTCTCATAAGACAGAAAGCGCAGAAAAAATGGACATATTCCTTGATACATGTGAATCACCAAAGCCAAACCAAGAAGATATAAAAATTTTAAATAAACCAAAATCAGTCCATGAAATTGAAGAAGTAACAAAAAGAAAACTGGGCCAGTGAGACAGTTCAGCAGACTAAGCACCTGCTTAGGCAAGTGCAAGGACTAGGGTTCAATGCCCGGTACCACTTGAGGCACCAGCCCCACCACGGGGTGGCTGGTAATCGAGTCTGGGTGTGGTGGCACACACTTGTAATCCCAGCACTGGGGAAGCTTGAGTCCGAGCTGCATAGTGAGACCCTGTACCAAATACGTTTAAAAAACAAAAAGAAAACTACTAACAAAGAAAAACCCAGGTTCTTACAGGTTCACTGCTGAATTCTACAAGAAATTTAGGTCAGAATTCTCAAGGCTTGAAAGATAGTTTCAGTCATGATAACTAAAAGCAGAAAAAAGCTGGACCTTCACTTTTTAAAACTCTGTGTTAATACCTTCTCAGCTCCGCATAAAGGCAGGTGGGTGAGACATTTAGGGAGTGTCTCCAAAGCTGACAAAACAAGGTTTACTAAATTACCTGCCCTATCTCACTACCCTTTAGTAGTAGTTGAGGATATCAGGATGCAGATTACAGCTCTGTCTCGAAATTATCTCTGCCCCTAAATCTAGATCTCCTTGGATTCCAGCAAAGCCTCACATGACTGAAACTATCCTTCAGGCCTCGAAAATTCTTTCCATAAGTCATGAGGATTCAACCCAAGCTATGAAATCAGGATGGAGATATTAGTCAACTAGACCATGGGCCATCTCAGCTAATGGTTAAAATATAGCTTCCTGCTTTGTGGGTGGCCTAGTTAGATCTCTAGCTGAGGTACTTCCCTGTTTGTTCTTATTGTCTTTGTTAGCAGATCAACTTGGTCTTTGTCATAGCTGTTTCTTCTTTATTTTACTTTCAATTAAAGCTTTTTCCTGAAAACCTTGTTCTGTTCTTTTAATTTCCATTATCTCTGAAGCAAGAAGCCATCTTAGCTGGCAGGACCATGAGCCGCAAACATGAAATGCTCTGGGGGCACTTGGCCCTCAGTCACTGTGAATGAATAAATGATATAGCTGGAGAATCAGAGTGGCTTTCTGCAGGCATGTAGGCCTCTGTGGGACAAAGCAGGGAGGCAAGCAGAAAATGTGCCCTGGGAGGGAAACACACACAGAGGCCTGAGAAGGTAAGAGTGTCTGGGGGAGGGGGGGAGGGTTGGCTGTACCCTGCCCAGGACGGAGGGCACTGAGAGAATATTCATACTATTTTAGCACTATTTTCTATTCCTGATAATTAAATCTCTCTAAACAAAGGCTCGCAGAAATGAGAATTTCACATTTGGAAGAACTATTAAATGGTCCAGTGGTTTCAGATGCACTCATCCTGTTGGCCAACATTCGTCCTGTTTGAATATCATTCAAAGATCAAAACAGGACCTTCAAGGCAATGTTTTCATGTAATTATACTTTTCAAACATTGCTGTGGAAATCCAAAGTATTGCCCTTTCAGATTGTTTTCTCTTAAAAAAATTTGCCATTCCAAATGGAAACTTACAGCCGAATTCAATATCAGCTCGGTCTTTCACACAGGCAAGGCTGTGAGGGCCCCTGAAGCCTGATGCTTCTACCTGTTCTGCTTAAGGCAGGAAATGCATGCTCAGGGCTGATGAAGGGTTTCTTCGAGTGTCATACAACCTCCTGTGCCTTCCAACCCGTGGTACTTATCTTGGGTTGCTTTTATTTTCCTGGCTCCAGTTTGTGTGATAAGTTATTTAGTAATTCTAGAAAGTTTTATTTTTTAAGTGAAAAAAAATTGCATACTGGTGGCTTGGCTCTATCCTTGTGTTTATTGTGACTGTATCTTTGGGCTTTTGTTTTTGTTTTTTTGAGTTCTTAATGTGACATAGTTGTTCCTCCTCTTTTAAGAACTAAACAAGTCTTTTCTGTTCTCCATGTTTGCAGGCAGTTCTGGGCCTCAGGTACCCACAGAAGAGCCCCTGATGTCACCTCTGACTGCTCTGCTGACCCCTTACACTGCCTTCACAGCCCAGCAGCCCTGAAAGGTGAAAGTTTGGACCCCAGCATCTAAACAAGTTCCATTTACTTACATGACACTTATTCAAGATTTGGGGAGTATGGAGGTAATGGAGCATTAGAAAGAAGTCAGACATGCTGACCAGATAGCTCAGCGGATTAAAGCACCTGCTTACACAGGGCACAGTGGCAGGGATTCTATCTGGTGTGCCTGCCAGGCCCACCCCCGGGGGTGCACTGAGACCTCAATTGAGACTGGGCATGGTGGCACAAGCTTGTGATCCCAGCACTTGGGAGGCTGAAAGCAGGAGGATCACCATGAGTCTGATCTATGGTAGTGAGACCCTGTAGACACTGCATTATATATATATATATATATATATATATATATATATATATATATATATTAAATCTCAGCCAGTCTGTCCTGTGTGGAGCTGCCTTGTTGAGCCACAGCAGCCTTTCGTGTGGTTTTTGTCCTAGTTCAGAGCCTGTTCTCCCTTGTCTTATCAAAGGGACAGAGCCTGTATCTGTTTCTGTCTCAGGTACAAAAGGATGTCCGTTTTAGTGGATAGCGACCAGGGTGCCACCAGGAACCAGGCAGAGAATGAAGGAGCTTAATGGAAGACAGTTCAGTGAAGAGGCTCATTACCTGGGTGAAAGGAATTCACGAAGGGTAGTGAAATCCACAGAGACTAACAATGGTGGGAGGCTGCACCATGCCTGGCCCTTATCTGCCTTACCAGAGCCTGGCAGAGGCTGCAGTCTAGAAGTGGAGCCCCCTTCAGGAGCTGGACCTCTGGAGGAATGTAGCCAACACTAAAAACTGGTATGGACCAGGGAAGATGCACAAGGTGATAAATACCTACACTTGGGCTGGGTGTAGTGGTATATACCTATACTCCCAGCACTTGGGAGGCTGAGGCAGGAAGATTGTTGTGAGTTCAAGACCAGACTGGGCTACAAAGTGAGCTCAAGGTCAGCCTGAGCTACACAATGAGATTCTGTCTCAAAAAAGATGACAAAAATATTTGTAAAAATTAAAAAATAAATACCTCCACTGTCCATTCCTCCCCTACAAGTTCCTCCTGTAGACTGAACCCCAGGGGAAGCCATAGGCAGGGGAACTTGGCTAGTGCCTTCTGGAGGTGAGCTTCCCTGGGCCCTGGATGGGTAGGGCACATTATGGGCACAGGGAGTTACTGATGATAACCAGCACATTTATCATACAGAGAAATGTAGCTCCTTCTTTGTTTAAATATCTCACATTTAGACTCATATCTTGGATTGACAGATTTTTGCATGATCAAAATCCCAACAAGCATTTTTTCCCCACAACTAAAGAGCAGCACTCTCCTTAGGAGAAATTCTGCCAGCTTCTGCCTAGAGCAACTGACTCGAAATACACTAAATATTAAAGATGTTTGTTCCTTCATGCTTCAGAAGGTCTAGTATTACATATTTATAGAATCTTTTATCTGTGTGTGTTTTAAATTATTTTGTAGAAAACCCCACACACATGGTGAGACAGCCAATATCCAACTTATCTTAGAAATCCAGTACACAGCTAATGCTTTCTAGTCACTGGGGAAGTTGCCTTTCACTGTCTTTTATTAACCCGGAGGAGGAGAGAAGACTGATACTTATAGCAAGGATTGATAAACTGTTAGATGTTTGAGTATCAGCATTACTCTTGTTTCCTGGAGAAGGATCTTTATCCTCCTCCCCTTCTTCCTAAGGTCAGACCCCAGAATCTGATCCATTCTCTATTAAAAAAATATATATATTAGTAGCTACGCAAATAGAATTACAAAGGTCTTTGCCATTTAACTATGGGCTTCCTTAATCCAAGCCAAAGAATTAAACTAAGAAGGAAAAGTAGGCAAGTGTCTATTGATTTTCTTTTTTCTGCTCAAGAATAGCTGCTTACACATCTTCTCCATTAATGACTCTTTAAGACTGAAGAACACACTGACACAGTTAACATCTCTGCTATAAGATAATATGGAGAGTTTAAAATATTAA
>PVKN010007234.1:7749-27143 GCA_004027915.1 Capromys pilorides
CCCCTTTAAGGTCAAAGACAGTTCCAAGCTTCATGTCAGCTCAGACATAAAAGCCCCGAGCCTTTGGTGGGGAGGCTGCTGTCGATGGTGCCAAATTATGCGTGTCTAGTTTTTGTGATGTGATCTACCGCTGTTCATTAGGGACGGAGCGGAGCCCATCCACTCATTTTTCTTAGGGCCGCGAGCTGGTCTGCGGGGAGTCAGGCTCGGAGAGGCCAATTCGTCCTGTGCTCACTCAGCAACTTTGCTCTTTGGATTTTTTAATGAAAAATTTTCATGCAAAATAGAGAAGCCAGGCCCTCGACATAGAAATGACTAGATCAGGTCCTGCACAAATCAAGCACACAGAAACAGAGTGGAGTGGTACCAACTTTGAAGCCTTTAAAAAATCTGTGTCTGGCAGAGCAACTTTGCCTGCTTGTTGCAACATTTCATGGTGCAACTGCAGGACCTTAAAGACACTCGTAAAAAAAAAAAAAAAAACAGGCATGGGGGCGTGCCATGGTGTGGAGTTCTGGGAATTCATATTACATTGTTCACAGCATCCCAAAAACCTGTGCACACCGCCCTGACCAAGCAGGACTTCTCTCTCATCAGCAAATATGAAAGACTTATACAAAGAGTAACAGAGGTTAATCCACCAAGCTCGGGGCTATGCCTATCTGGTTTTAAGCAACCAGTATTGGGCTAAGGAGACTGAAGCAACCTGATTACCAATCTCAGTAACGTAGCAGTGAAGGAATGGAGAATCCCACTGTATTCTACTCCTGTTGGCTCAGCTGTAAGTAACCTCTGGTGGCAGGGATGCTGGGATGAGGGATAGGGACTAGGGCAGAAAGTCCTGGCAGAGGCATCAGGCACCGTGCAGTGTGTCAGTAATGGTTTTTATACCTCCATCTCCCTGCCCAGGCCCCAAAGGAGGAGCTTCCCAAGGCTGTTGGATCCAGGAAACAGATGTACTATCCCAGGGCTCAGAAAGGTAGCAAAGCACTCAGGCCTGGACCAAAAACAGCAGTTTCCAGATTTGCCAGAATAGAAAACTACATTGTCTCAGATGAGGGTCCCCCTCCAGAACCTTCTCACAGCAGCATGCTTTCTACCTCACTCCAAAGAGGTCAAAAATGAAAACTAGTGTTGGCTTTTTATAGATCAGAAATAACCATTCCACCTAAACCCTTTCAACTAAAAAAAATGGAAGGGGAAAAAAACCTGAAAATATGCTAACAGTTGTTGTAACGGCCACCCTGCCCAGGATGCCCAGCAGCCACCAGTGCCAGGCAGTGAGAGCCCTTATGCCAACAGCTATCAAAGTCTGAAATTGCTCCTCACCCGAAAGATCTAACTGAAAGTGCTTGCACTGTATGTTTGTGTGTCTGTACTTACTCCTCAAATTTTGGAAGAGCTATGGCAGAAACATACAATGACTTAAATTTCTGTGTGCTTTTTGCTGTTGTTGTTGTACAGTGCTTTCTTCTGTGGAGAGAACTTGGAAATCAGGACATTATTTGCTGGTTCTTTAGGAAGGGCATTAAGCACAAAGAAATTTTTATAGGGAATACTTTTAAAGACATCATTTAGAAAGGAATAAAAACTGCCATTGAATGGCAGAGGAGATGAACAGCTTGGAGATTGCCCGTCTCCAGCTTGCACTTGACATCATTACTTACATTTTTATTCATACTTCTTCTGGCATGTGCAGCAGCCCTGTGTGGCTGTCTTGGGGCAGCGCCACGGTTGGACCCTGCATGGTCACTGCCGTCAGGCTGAGAAATGAAAGAGAAAAGCGGCAGTCTATCCATCTCACTTGGCATGTTTAGATGTTCTTTTAACAAAAAAAAAAAGAAAGAAAGAAAAAACTGTTTACCAAATGGAGTGTCAGGAACACTGTGTAAAAGAACACTTATCTATGAGACTTTGATCTTTCTCTAAAGCACCATTAGCCCAAGACTGAGAGAATGATGATTCTGGAGTGGGGGCAGTGGAGGGGAGGAAGGGAATTTCCACGCACTGCCTCAGGGCTACATTTAGGACAAAACTTCTGCAAGATCCCACAAAAGAAGCCAGACTGAGCCACTGGTGGTGGCGCAGTGCCCCCGCCTGGCCCGCATCACCACAGGGACTCTGCACAGGTTCACATGCCCATAGGTCCTGCGCACAAGTAACTCCGGTTGGTTCAACCGACCCTGCCTGTCAATCCAACCCAAAATTCTGGCCGAGAACTTTAGTCACCCTTGCTGCTCAGACAGGAAATTAGAGCTGTGAAATTCTGTTATTTTCTATTTCACCTAAGTCTGACAAAACAGGCAGGAAAACGGGAAAAAAAAAAAAAGGTGAGAGGAGGGAAACACTTGACTTATTAGGATTTCCATATCCAGGTTGGTTTGTTTGTTGGTTCGTTGGTTTGTTTTCAGTGTTTACCTGTAAATCATCAAGCAGAATCTGCACCTAACAAAGACATTTTCTTTAGAACTATGCACATGTAACCTGGAAAATTCCAGGATAAACAGCTGAAAATAATCAGGGCGTTAAAGAAAGGCATTCAGGGGAAGGCGTGGGGGCCAAGTCGAGTGATGCTGTAGTCACAGCAGTGTCAGAACTCCAAGGACATTACTTGCTTCTAGGACAATGCAAGTGATCCTCAGCTGCTTGAGCAGTGTCACCCCCACTGATAGTGTCGAAGTGCCAGCATTTGCTCGAGACTGAGTTCTCCCAATATTGTTCATGTCTTTGCCCAGTAAAACAAGCTTGATTTGTGTAAGAATGGTTCCATTGTGAAAACTCTTGACTCTCATCCTATTTCACTGAGCATCCAGATGTCTCATGAGATCTCGCACTTTCCCAGACAAAGTCCAGCACATTGGACAGGACCAAAGACTCAGTGCAAGTTCCATATGTCTTCATTGAAGAGTCTACTACGCACCAATTATCATCAGCACAGTGGCTACAAGGAGCTACAGACATACACAGTTAGCTTCCATCCACAAAACAAACAGAAGGGCTTCCTACATAGGACCAAGTATCCTTCATTAATCACTAGTGAAAGAAATAATACTATATGACATTCAGTTGTTTCACAGAAATATGGCACATGCAATTAAAAGAGGAAGCCTACCATTACCAAAGGAAAATACCACCACCAGAGTGAGATAAATGAAAAGGAGGCATCACAGGAAGGTGAAGGACTGGGGAGGCTTCCAAGGGACAGGCAGCTGGAGGGAGGGCCACAAATTTCAGATCTATGCTAGTGTCATGCACAAGCCCTTGGGAACTTGGCCTGTTCTCTCTTGCCTATCAAAGGACATGGAGTATCACGGTAAATGAAACTAGGGGCCCACTGAAGAAACAAATTCAGAACACTACTTGACATACTGAAAAGGTGTTAGATTTGGAGAAAGTAATAAATTTCTCTGAGTTTCTGTGTCTTTGACTATACAGTAGGTATTCTAGTGCATTCCACATAACCCTTGCCTCAAAACAGTGCTCCTTAAAGATCTCACATAAACAGAAAACAACAGACGTTTTTAGTTTAGAGTCATTTAGTGATACAACTAAAAGTCTGACACTTTGGCTTAGCTTGGCTAATGCAAACAACTACAATGTGATTGGCATTTTCAGCAGCTAAGCTGCAGAGGAGAAAAGAAATCACCCAGTTTCTCAGACTATGATTTAAGGACTAGAATTTTGTCTTTGACTTCAAGTTCTATATTCTTTTTATGTGAAATTTCTATTCTTTTCTATTTTATTGACATAATTGTAATACTTAAGGGGTAAAGTGAGATAATTCAATACAGGTATACAATGTGTAGTGAACCAATCAGGACAATTAGCATTTCAATTCTCATACATTTATCATTTCTTTGTGTGTAGAGCCTTCCAGCTCTCTTCTTCTACTTCCTCATAAAATATATAGCAGGTTGTTATAATCGACGGTTGGTATCCTGCTATGACGTAACACTGCAAGAAAATGCTATAAAAGACTGACTTAAATTTTAAGAAGAGCCAGCACAATTACCATTCTGAATTAAGGTGTTACTTCCAAGTAACATTTTGAGAACATTTACGTAGAAGTGATGGCTGCAGAGACACCTAATCTACTTTCCCCAGCTCAGCTCTGCAGCTGGCCAAGGAGTGGAGGGCGCAACTCTTACCCTACCTGGGGGAAAGTAAGATTCTGAATTGGTAGCACAGCACTCGATATTGATTGTAGGCCAGATGTGGGCCAGAATTCAAACGTAGATCTATTGTTCTCAGAACCCAAGTTCTTCCTCTGGATGGAGCCATTAAGAACCCTCACTACATCTAGACTCTGCGTGCTAGCAGGGTGGCCTAAACCATGGGACCACCTTCCATGATGCTTGCCTCTGAGATGAGGACACTAATGGTACATGCTTAGAGCTGGCATGTGGGTTAAATTAAAATTTGAAATTAAATTTTTCATTTCAAATTAAATTAGAAGCTCTCAAGTAAATTAATTCAATTAAATCAATTTATTAGATAGTTTAAACCGCAATTCCAATGCTATCTACTAATGCTGTGTGTCTCTAGAGTATACAACACCTGCCTATGAAAGCACCTAGGATGGTGCTGACATGTTGGGCAGCTCACCCGTGCTCGTCGGCTACAGTAACAGAATCTTCATCATCTTTCTCCTTACCGCTAGGAGGTCATGGCCAGATTTCATGTGGGATCTGTCGACAAAAATGTGATTGAGAAATCATTTGTTATTCTGTTCTAGAAATCATATCTATGCACAAATATGTTCATATTTAATACATTGATCAAGGTTTCTCATCTTCCCTCATTTGTGAGAATGTTTCCCCTCACCCCATCCGTGAAGTGCACTGTGTTCTCCCTCCTTTCCTGCTACTTGAACCTGGGCCACCCACTGCTTTGTGATCCCTTCAGGATACCTCTCCTATTTCTTCCACCACCTCATTCTTGGGTCATCCATTTTTAGTCTTGGTCATATGCACTATTTAAGTGGACTTTCAATGTAATCCAGTTATCTACTCCTCACATGACTAGAAGCACCCACATATGGTTCTAACTCCACCCCACAGGCTGAAGATCCAATAACCACCATTCCCTCCTCCTGAGCTTCTGTCTGGCTGGCTCCATGTTTTCAAAGCTGAACTTTCCAATGTCACATTACTTATTGGTTCAGCACCCAACCAACCCAAGGCTCCTAAGTGGAGCGCTCAACTACTGAGCATTGTTGGGCTTCTCTTTCTTGTTGCCATGACTTCCCAGATCACATGCCTGTTGTCCCTCATCTGCACCATTGCAAAAGCCTGAGCCTCACGTGCACTCTCACTGCCTCCAGAATAGCCACTTCCAGACCACCACACACACGCATGCTGCCCCCCGAGAAGTCCATCTGAAACACTTACCTGAGTATGTCATTCCCTGCTGGAAGCCTGGGCTTGGCCCCTGTCTCTATGAGACAGATCACACTCCCCTCAAACCTGCCAAAGAAGACACTCTGAATCAGTATCGTCCATCCCTATACATGGCTCGGATCTTTAAGCTGGGGTAATCAGAAAGCACTGCCCATGCTTCACCGCTTTAGGTATTGATGCTCCTTGAATCCTGCCACCTCTTCCACCTACCCTGGAAGGCTTTAATACAAGGGCCACTAGGTACAAACTCTGCATCTCTAATTCTCATTTAAAAAAAAAAAAAATAGAAAATACCCACAGCATCTCGAAGACATGCCACCAAATAAAAATCAACATTTTACGTTGATTTCATGTTTAAGAGATGACTTTGGATATATTCCGTTGAACTGTAATAGTAATAACAGTTTCACTTACCTCTTTTTACGGCTTAACATGAAGACACACTGACTACATACATGGCCTGCATCCCATTCCTCGTGGACAGTGCCACCTCCCTTTCCTGCCTCCTCAACCCTTCTTCCTCTTTGTTTCCAAAGTTCTTCCAAGAACCAAAGTGCTTCGCGGGTCTCCTGACCCTGCGTAGGGGTCAGCTTGTCCAGTTCTCCCCTCCATCATGGCCATGCTCTGCCACGCGGGCCACCTGCGCGCATCTTTATGCTCCCACGTCGCCACACTCTGCTGACGGCATTTGCTTGCTCATTCCCCGTTATGCCGTGAGCTCCCTGAGGATAGGATTTACACCATAGGGATGTGGACGCAGCTGCATTCACAGACTCAGCAGGTACCATGAGACAGCTTCCAGGTCCAGGGCTTTCAAGTATTCAGAAGGCCCCACCCTGCTCAATGTGACATCATCTTAACTTGACACATCCACAGGAGACTCATTTGCAAACGAGGTCACACTCACAGTATATCAGCAGTCCCTTTGGGGGCACAATGTGGTCCACCATAGGGCTACCGTAAGCAGGAATCAAAGAAAGTGCAGGGCTGTGCTGTGCAGAGCGGAGGAAGACAGTGCAGGGCAGTGGTCCTGACTGGCTAGGAAACTGCCATTATGTGACCACCACCCTCCTCAGGGCGCTGATACCCCTTCCTGTCAAACCCATAACTAGATTCCTTCACACCCACTGCCCTCAGGAACAATGTGGACCAGACAAGGTGCAGGCCTGCTAGGCCTGATAACAGATTGTAACTTTTCATAGAAAATGCATCTCAGCTTCTAAGTAAGGCACAATCACTCCTAGCATGCCAGATAGGAACAGTGCATTCTACTGTACACCTGTCACTTTGGATGTAACAACACTTTCAGAAAAAGCACAACTGAAAGAATTCTATTGAATTCCTGGGAAATGTAGTAACAAGTTTCCATGTAGCATCCTTCCTGGCCCCTCTGCAGCCCCCTTCAGTTTGGCATGGCTGTCACTTTGTGATCAGACACTGGCCACACCAGTCATACCAACAAGGGAGCCCCTCCCTACACATCCTGATTGTCACACAGACCCTTGCTGCAATTTTATCTAGTTTATCTACACTGTCCAGGGGACCCACTGACAAGAATTCAGGCAGATAGGGTTGGTGTCCAGTGTGAGAGAAGGATCCTGCCACTTTGGGGCTCAGTTCAAGTGGGACAAGAAAATAAAACAAAACTGCAGGCCCAGGCTTCATCACCACCTCAGCCCACCGGCCAGAGCAAGCCCAGCCTCAGGCCTGGACATGGCACCCACAGACATCTCCCAGAAATAGCGGTGCTGCTGTTCACAGGACCCTTCAGCTGTGCCTGGGAAAACCTGGCCCTCGTGAACCTTTG
Organism: Capromys pilorides; assembly: GCA_004027915.1. Taxonomy (NCBI): domain Eukaryota; kingdom Metazoa; phylum Chordata; class Mammalia; order Rodentia; family Capromyidae; genus Capromys; species Capromys pilorides. The sequence goes on from PVKN010007234.1 coordinate 14,956, forward strand.
TCTCTCTTTTTTTCTTCTTCTCTGTATATTAAACCTGAAGCCTTCCCTCGAAGACAGAGTCCTGCTAAGTAAGTCAGTAGCGTGTGCACCTCAAACTTGATTCTTCTTGCCTCAGCCTCCGAAGTCACTGGGATTACAAGCTCCTTGTCTCTTATGTGAATCTGTCACCCTGGGGCAGGAGGTGGGGTAAGGAGTACAGGAGACAGCAGAAAATAGACTAAGAATATGATCCTCCAGTCTCATTGGTGTTAGCTCCTCAAAGGGCTGCAGAAAGCTCCTCTTTCTCCCCCTGAGAACTTTCACAAAGAAGTTTTCATTTTGTTTTTGTTTTCATTTATGTATTTTATACAAGGTCTCACTACTCAGCTCAGACTCATAGTGATCCTCCTGTTCTCAGCCTCCCCAGCACTGGGATTACATGTGCCACTATGCCCAGACTCCGTCCCTGCTCAGCATGATGGGGGGTGGGGTGGAGCAGCATGCAGCATGCAGGACCAGGGATTGAACCCTGGTCCCTGCACTTACCAAAGCAGGAGCTTAGCCCACTGAGCTACCTTGCCAGTCTTGTTTTTGTTTTTAATGGAGATTTAATATATGTGTGATAAGGACTCCTAATTCCACCCACAGAAAGGCAAAAGCCCCAGCATTCTCCCACCACCCATTATATTGGTCATGAGACAAACTTGCACAGATCTAGGCAGAAAGAGAAGACATGGAGGCTCACCCTGTGGCCAGCAGCCCACATCCAGGTGAGTCTGCTCGGTGTGTCACCACCTGCACGTCCAATTCATCCTACTTATTCCTCCTCTCCCCTCGCATGGCCGAGGTACTGAGAGCTCTTACGTGGTACTGTGGTTTACGTGAACCTGGACAAGAAAAAGGACCCTTCTCTACCCCGTAGCATCACCTTCAATGAAGACACTGCAGAAATTGGTATAAAAAACTAAAGCAACCTGGCTGCTAGAATGAGCAGCAAAGTGTAGGCGATAAATGTAGGGCACGAGCAGCACGAGTGACATCTTGTGGTTGGATCTGGTGACAACGTCTCCTCACACCTTCCCTGTGATTGCACAAGCTGTCCGCGAGCATCAAGCCCTGTCATTACTCATACATCAGCAAAGAGACATCTGGGACTTGAATAACTGCTGCCAGGATCCACTAATGCACCCACTCAAGCTTCCTCCTACCTGGCTGAGCCTCACACAGACAGATCTGCCAGCTTCCCTCACAGGAAGCTCTCGAACTGGGAATGATGTGTTTGCTGTTAAATCACATTTGCACTCTTTGCTTAAATTCATAAAAAAGATTCTTCTCCAGTGTGGCTGTTGGCAATATTTGTGAACACTGCACCCCATAATGAGACCATTACCAGGATCACGCGGGGAAGTCAGCAGAATGGTTAGCAATGCATCCTTAATTCAGCAGTGCTGAAGCCTGACTTCCTGTGTGGAATGGTACAAGGGCATGAGAAATGGGGGCCTGAAGGGGACCCCCGGTACACACTCATGTCTCCTGTTGCCTGCGTTCCTTCCCAAAACCTACACTTAATCCAAACGATTTTGAGATTTTTTTTTTTCCAAGTAGAAGTTTTTGGGTCACAACACCTTCTAAGCCACTGACGCAGGAAAAAGGCATAAAATTATTTAATCAAAGAAAATGTATAATTTTTTAATAGCCCATGTTTCACATCTGGAGCCCAGCAAGGTATTGAATACAAATGCATTTGCCTTACTTTGTGTGCACATTGAATGTTAGATCCGATCTGCTGAATTTCTGCCCTGGGGCCCCTACTTCCAGAGTAACTGTTAGGGGCTGTCACCTAGACAGCACCAAGTGTACCTGCAAGGGCAGTGGCAGGGGACCCAAGGCACCCACATGCAGAGGGCTGTCTGGATCGCTGAAAGGTCCGAATGTCTGCTACCCCTGTTCTGGGGACTCCGGGAGCACTGTTCCCAACTCACAATTACTACTTAATGTACTTCTCAGGCAATCTTTCAGGATCAGAAACGGGGATGTTGCCAGACCACTTTTTTTTGACAGAATATATTTCAAAAGAAAGGATGTATTTTTCTTCCAAAGCCGCACAATTAGTGACACATTAAGAGCTACAGACTACCCACCTTCTTGCTGAGGCTGACACTTCCCCCTAAATCCAAGTTTTCTTTCTCAGCAAGCTAGGGGTAATCCTGTCCCACTCTTCACAGCAGCTGGTTATTGAAGATGTAGAAGAACATGAGTGGGTGCTTCATGAAAAACGCTGCACAGAATTCCAGGAAGTTTCCATCCTGTCCTGACTCCTCTTGCGTGTAGTGCAAGCTGGGTACTGTATAGCTGAGGGTGTGAGAACTGTCACATCACCTTCTATGTAAATGGTACCTGCTTGTGTGACACTACACAGCCCCTGTACACCTGCAGAGTGAGTGTGATTACATGCCCTTCTGATGTCTTGGGAACAAGATATCTCCTGGGAATAAAAGGTTGAGCCTTGTTTCCATCCTGGTAGTGTCCTGGCTGCTTAAGGTGCTGGCTCCCAAGTGGAGAGCTACCAAAAACATTCTTTTTCGGCAGCTTGTGCTTCAAGGGAACTGTTTTCTATACAAATTTTAAGGTGGAAATAAAGACCTAGAGTTCAAGAAAGCACAGCTTGTTTATGCTGAAATACTGAGGCATTTCCCTGGAATCTGGCATTGCAAGATGCAAAAGCCTATTGTGTGAACAGGTACTGTGTGTGTATTCCCCTGGGAGTGCCCACAGGCACACTCTGTGAAAGGGTCACCCTAGCATAGCTCTTCAGTGCTTTTAGGGCCATCCTATGATAGCCTGTAGACAAGGAATATGAGCTATTTAATTGAAGGGCCTGCTTGGACCAATAGTGGGGGTATTTGATTGTTGTAGCACCTGCATAAACTATAATCTACAAATACCAAAGAAATTCCCAAACCATGCAAACATCTTGGTGACATACACATGCACTTTGGCCCAGAATCCTCTTCCTATTGTGCATGCCATGCAGTATTGCAGTGGGATTGGTTCCTCAGGATCCCAGAGGCCTGAGAATTATGCAGCAACGTTGACAGTGTCATCAGACAAGCTCTTGGCTTTGACCAAGTGTCTCTGCCATATTTACAGCAGATCCAGGTGCTAGCTAGTGGTTTAATTTCTTCTACTGTGAAGATATAACTTCACTAATTTATATCTGCTCCTTTGGACTCAGAGGTTCTGAGAGAGTCGGGGCCCAGCGGGGCTTTCCCACATGCTACACTGAAGTCCATGGATAGCTGGGCAGATAAGGATGGCTTTCAGAAGAAATTAAAAAAAAAATCAAATAAGTAAAATGAAATCAAATGGGCATTTTTTTTTACCATGATGATTCAGTTAAAATATCAGCTGAGCAATTCTGGTAGTGCACAAATCAAATATCACAAAGAAAAGCTTTGAAATAGTTTAATATTTCTGTACTGCTATCAATTCCAATACTGATGACAATTCAAAAAATGTTCTTATGCTTCAAAGTTCTCTACTTAGCGCAACGCCTTGGAATCATTGATGCAGCCCCTGCTCTATGCAGGATGCTCTGCTGGGTGCTAAAATCCTCACCAAAATTGAGACAACACGGGCACTGCTCTTTGAAAGATTAAAATCAAGAAGATGACAAACACATGAACATTTTAACTAAGACTGACAGCAGCAAAATGGAATAATACTGGAACACAGCAACAGAGACCATCAGCGTGATGAGGTACAGACACACACAGCCTTCAGGGCCCTGGAAAATAAAGTCCTGCCCCTCCTACTGCACTGCAAGACGGGAATGCTTCTCTCGGGGTGAGTGAGGGAAGAGAAAGAAACTAACGTGAGGCAGGAATTAAAAAGAAAAGCTAATCAAGTTCACCACACTTCCTTATTTGTGCATTTTAAATAAGAACAATCTGCATTCTTCCTTCCAGGGAAGGTAAATGTGGAAAGTGCCAATTTCCAGCCTCAGATGCTGATGTCCCCCGTTTCTAGGTTGCTTCATTTCATAAAGCACAACTAACTGAATGATAGATGGTGAAGTCACTTGGGCAGTAGCCAGTAGCTATCTCCTTCTGTTCGGAGACCTGCATCCAAATTTGAGCCTGTGAAATGGCTTGGGTGATCTTAATTTGACAGTTGTCAACATTTCAAAGCCATTGCCAAGTTCAACCAAATGGAAGTCTTTGATCAGGCATGGTTCTCTGTGTAAGCGCGTGTGTGCGCACGGGTGCCCGTGTTGTGTGTATCAGAGAGTTGCCAATCTGAGCCCGGATAATACACCTGTGCACCCTTCTTCAGTCATCTCTCATTAGCATCACTCTACATGATAGATGCTGCGAAAGGGTGAGGGGAAAATGGCACTTCAACTTCAATAAGTTTGGTCCAAGACAGAACAAAATATGCAAGCAAATATCTGTGGATGAAATTAAATTTTACAATCTGAAGATAGGGACATAATTGCACAGAATTTTAAATTTGCATTGAAAAGAAATAAGCTCTTCTCATGGACAGTTTTTAGTAAGAAATATTGAACTATGACGTGTATTTTTCAGTATGAATATCTCAATCGAAGGTAAATTTGAGGACAATTAAATTAATCCAATGTCTGAAGAAAAAAACAGCAAAAGTAAATGCTGGTAATCACATAGACTGGAATTTTCTAACATGCACCATGTACTAACTATCTCATTTGAAAATTAAAACAGTAGTTCAGTAACTATGGCATCCCCATGAGAAAGACATGGAAATAAAAATGCAAGAATATCTAAATCCACCAGGTAGGGAACACAGCTCTGCCCACAGGAATCGACATCTAAGTTTCTCAGAGTGCTTAACATGAAACCCAAAGCTCACTTTATTAGAGCCAAAAATCAAGGAAGCCAAAGAGAAGAAGAATATGGTTTTTTGAGATCTGCTTCCCTTTTTCTCTTGTTTGAGTATGCTGATATGATTGTGCCCCCAAATTGCAAATCACCCTAAAAATGTTTGCTTGTAGATGAAAGCTCTCTTTGATAAGAGCAGGGTATGCTAGCATATGGCAACTATCGAATGCTTGTTTTTTGAAAATGGATGACTAATGAGCACAAACAAATCCATGCCATTCCACAAAGTGAGAAAATATTTTTAACAGCTGAGATAGAATTTCTGGTTTACACAATGATACTAATAAACCCAAACTTGTCAGCTGTTGAACTGTGCTGAGTTTGAAAGTCATGAAGACACTGACATTTGGCAGTCAGGCACTGCTCTCACGAGCAGGCACACAAAGCCTGTCAGGTCCCCGGACCTCACTCACTGGTCCTGGTAGGAGCCACAGGCAGCTCCAGCTCCCAAGTCCCAGGCCCAGCTCCGCTTGTCCCCAGCTGCTGCTCTTGTTCAAAACCAGTGTCTCCCAGTCGAGAGGTGAGTGTTTCCCCTGCTGGCCCCATACTGGGGTGGCCAGAGCCCTGGAAAATCCCTTGATGACCACCACACCCTCTCCTTATGACTGAAGTACAAAAGCTAACTTAGGTTTTGCATAAAGAAGAGAACCCAGGAGCTTCTCAATAGAGCATAGAAGCAGGGTCCCTCTTGGCACTGACCCATGACACACAAAGGGGAGCTCACAGCGGCCCCCAAAAGTAAACAGGTTTCAAGGTGCCCATTGACAGAGCCAAAGTACGTGCAAGTGAGCATCCCCTGCTTATGTCCAGTAATGCTGCATGTTAGAAATAAAGGACACCACAGGCCTCACTTTAGCAATCCACAAATGTGCTTGCTACTTATTGCTTTAATTAATTTTTTTAGTTTGATATCACTGTAGATCACTGCATACACTTGTTAAAAAAAAAACACACACACACACACACACACACATGGAGTGATGCTGGATACTCTATACCCAGTTTTCCTACTTTTGGTTTAGATTCAAAAATCTCCGCATTTGAAAGGTGATTGGATTATGGGCTTCAGCTAGAGCTTTTCTCCTAAACAGATGCACCTTTTGACAAGTTCAGTAGCTGAATGTGCTATTAGGACACGAGGCTGGGTGGAAGGTGGGTCACTTGGGAACAAGACCTAGATGGTTACGTTTCTGTCCTGGCCCCCTCCTTTCCCTGTGCCTGCTGGCTACCCTGAAGGGAGCAAGCTTCTTCCGTTGGGCTCCTCCCTGCCACTTTGCCTTGGAACCAGACCACAGGTGAACACCTTGATTCAGGATAACCCTCACCTCCTTTAGGGCCCACGTGTCTGGTATTTTGTCCAGTGACAGAGAAGTGACTAAGCACTTGGAGGAGTAACATCAGATCAAACTGTAGCAGCATGTCACCCCAGGCCAGTGGTGCCAACCCAGCTGGGTATGGAGCGTCTCCACCCACAGCAGAGCCCCCTTGTCCCCCACCTCCGTCTCTCTTAGCCCTTGCAACCACTGGTCTGATCTTCATTTTCATACTTTTGTTGTTTTGAGCATAGTATATAAATGAAGTCAGACAGCGTGAAACTTTGAGACTTGGAAGTTTGTGGGACACAGTCCTCCAGCAAACTGGGCAGGCTGTGGAATTTTGGGCACACTTCATTTGGAGACTTAGCAAGGCTTGTGATACTGTTAAAACATCACATCTAACAGCTCACTCAGTGGCAGACATCGGGATGGTTTCTAGTTTGCAATCATTATGGTTAAAGTTATTGCAACTCTCCATCTGCAAAGTTTGTGTGTAAGTAAGCTTCTTGGGGCTGGCAAGATAGGTCAGCAGACTAAAGCACCTGCTTAGGCAAACTTAAGCAGGCACAGGGACCGAGGTTCAATCCCTGGCACCACATGTCACACAAGCCCCACCCTCAGGGCAGGCTGAGCCAACCAGAGTCCAGATGTGGTGGCGTATGCCTGTAATCCCAGCTCTGGGGAGGCTAAAAGCAGGAGGAATACTATGAGTCCAAGCTATATAATGAGACCCTGTGACAACCAAGTGCATTTCAATAAATAAATAAATAAATAAACTTCATTTTTTCCAAGGTAGATAAACCAAATGTGACCACTGGGATTAGGCCATAAGTGTGTCTTTCATTTTAAAGCAACTATCATGCCCTACTTGAGTAGCTGTGCTATTTTACATTGCACCTAGCACTATATAAGTGACTCTGTCTCCTCACATCTTCAACAGAATTTAATGGCTTGGGTTGTTTTTTAAGTTTTAGCCACTGTAACAAGCATCCAACGGTATCCTACGGGGTTTTGTGTCTGCGTTTCCCTAGTAACTGATGCTGGAGATCTTTCAGGACCACCCTCTTCCTCTGACTGCTCTCTGGGGGGTGTCTGCTCCCAGTTTTTGCCCATTTCTAGGAGGATTGTTTTCTTACTGTGATTTTTTTCCAGTTCACCAATTCTTTCCTTCCTCTCCTCATTCTGGATAGACCCTCACTTGAGTTGGACTTCAGACAGAGAACCTACGATGTCCATTTGATTTCTTCAATCTTATTTTCCTGAACTATTTTATATCTTTTCTGAGATTCTCTTTCTTTCTCAGACTTCTTATTTTTTCTCTTGTTTTCGATGTGTTTATGCCAGCTCATTAACATATTTTAGCTGAGGGTGATGGATATGACAAGGGGCTTTCGGTTTGAGCATGGGCTCCATGGGTGTTATGTGACACCGCTCTGAGTTCTTTGCATGCTTCAGCATATCTGGTCCCCCTTGACATGGCTCCAGCAGGGACCTCCCTGCCCACCATCCTCAGATACAGAGAAAGACCCTACTCCATTGGCAGGTGGTCACTGCTCAGGGGTGGGATTTCTGCCTTCCCACAGCCGGAGCCTGGCTGTCTAACAGGGCTGAACTGACTGCTTCCTACCTGTCCACCATTAACACTGTGCAGAGGTATAAAACAACATCTTGCAGCTCACCGTGCTCACCCCACACCAAACATGGGGTGGCGTGGGTGTGGAAATCACTAGGGCTGCCATGACAAAGTCCAAGAGACCAAGACCTTTCACTGCAGATATTTATGTCTCACAGTCCTGGAGTCGGAGGTAGTAGATGGGCATGGTCAACGTCTGGTGCGGCCTCACTTTCTGGCTTGCTGGTGCCACCTTCTTGCTGTGCCTGCAAAGGCTGTCTTCTCTCTTCTCTTTCGAGGCACGCCCATCATGCGCTTCAGTCCCTATGGCTTCATTTAACCTTAATTACTCCTCATAGAGGGCTGGCCACATAGCTCAGTGGATTAAAGCGCCCACAAGCAGGTGCAGGGGCTGGGGATTTGATCCCCAGGCCTGCCATGCCAGCCCCACCCTCAGGGCAATTGAGACTGAGCATGGTGGTGTGTGCCTGTAATCCCAGCTCATGGGAGGCTGTAAAACAGGCAGATCACTCTGAGTCTGATCTAGTAATGAGATCCTGAACACTCTATAGACCCCCAAGATACAAAAAAGAAAACAAAATTCACTCCTCATAGGTCCTGTCTCCAAACATCATTACATCAGCAGCTAAGCCTTCAATATACAGACCTGGGGAACATGATTCAACTGGCATAGGAATCAGAAGTCCAAGATCCTGGCCTGGCCATCACAGTGGGGACAAGAGTCATACGTCCACACTTGGCCTCTCTGACACTGCTGTAGCTGATGACTGTGTTGCTCCAGAAGGGCACAGCACTTCTCTCCTGTTCCTTTCATAAGAAAGAACAGGTTTGGGTGCCGCTTTTGCACAAGTATGTTTCCTTTTCTGAATTTCCAGATTCTTCCAGGATACACAAGCAAGAGGGAGACATTGCACAAGCAAGGTTGGTGTCCCAAGGACACCAGGCCATCTACCTCTCCTTTCTACCTTGCAGTCAACCTACATGTGCTTTATCCACAATGTGCTTTATCCACAACATCCAAGGCTATCAGTCATACTTAAGAGGAGGAGCAGAAAACAGGATGCATATCCCCTTCTGACTCGCAGAAGTCCCAGCCAGTGTTTTGGAGACTTCCGGAGAGCTGTCAGGATTTTAAGGCACCATTTTTTCATCCTCCCAGCCCTGAGCACAGGGGCTGCAGCACTCACATTACATCAACCTCAAACAGGCAGGTGTCACTCCATTCGCCTCTGCTTCCATCTGAAGCCTTCGCTCACATGCGTGGAAAAGCTGTGCAGAGGGGTGTGTACTTTGGTGTGCTTCATCATTAGGGTTTAGACCTAGGTGGAAGCAAGAGAAGAGACACACAGACAGATGCACCGAAAGATGTCTAACTGTCTGACTGTGAGGCTGGACAAACACATCTCAGCTCTGTAGGCAGCAACCAGGAAAGAATTTAAATGTGCATGACCACCATTTGGAATCTTACATCAGGGAGGTCTGAGGCTCAGAACAGTGCTTCTCCTGATTAAGCCAGGCCCACCAGAGTATTCATCCCCACTCACAAGATGTGAGTGATGTATGCAAGACCCCTTCAGAGAAAAGCCAACTTTGTGCTTGCTAGAATAAGTAGACAAAGTTATGCATGAGCCACAAGACAGCATTGGCTGCCTCCCACCTGTGCTCCTTAGGCTAGGTGAGCTGACACACCCAGGAAACCCACACATCTGATGCAGGAGTGAGCACATAAATGGGACTGAGCACCACCAGCTCGCAAGTCCTTCACTGCTGTCTTTACAGACAACACCCTCATGCAACCTAGCCTCACTTTTTAAGGCATTCAAAAGGTATTGCTTGATCTATTCTTGGGTATATACCTGAAAAAAAAAAGACAGGTGTTCAACAAGTTCATGTCCACAACGTGACATACTACACCAAAACAGACTATCCCAAATGTACATAAACAGACAGGTGAGTAAAGCCTCGTGACACATCATACCATACAATATTCTTTAGACATCAAAAGAATAAAAGACATGTCTGTCACAGCATAGATGGCATGTGAAATCATCATGCTAAATGAGGGAAGTGAGACACCAAAGGCTATTGATGGCTTTCATGAGGTATTCAGAAAAGGCAAACCTGTAAGAAATAGATTCGATTCCAAGGCTTTGGGTAGGAGGCATCCAGGTAGGTACAGGGTCTCATTTGTGGGTGGTACAAAGGTTTAGGGGCTAAGTGGAGGTGGTGGGTACACAATGCTGTGAATGTATCAAATGGCACTGAGTTGAATACTTTAAAATGGTTGATTTATCTTCATTAGTGTAAGCATGCATTTGCAAAAAGGCTGCCACTTAAGAATGCTCCCAACTGTCCCATGTGCAGGTCTGAGGTACTACAGCAGGGTTGAGCCCTTGGCATGTAGGGAGACCAACTCACCCATCTCAAGTACAACAGGCAACTGAGGCAAGTCGGGAAAGATGTCAATATGGGAGCCCTTAATGACTACAGCTGCTTCTGTCTGTTAAGTAGTGGCAGATTTGGGTGCTGTTTATATGACTTTTGAGAATGGATTTTTTTTTTTAAGGAAAAATGGATGTCATTTATCTTGACCATTCCACTTTCTACTCGCTACAATTTGTTGTCCAGAGAGAAAGAGAACGATGTTTAAGTCCACAGAGGCAGACAAACTCCTCTGCTAACCTCTTCCTCTGAGTGAAGGAAGAAATTAGCATATGTCCCATCCACAAGGAGAAGAGCCACCTAGAGGTGGCTAGAGGGGCAGAAAGTGGCTGGCTTGGAGCACAGGTGAATCACACACTCCTTTGACACATGCTCCCAATCTTACATAACATTCAGTACTGCAACAATGTTTTTCTAATCTTCCTATTTTAATGAACAGTTTTTTTTTTCTCAAGCTTTCTGTCTTTATGAGAAAATTTTGTGATCATCTCAACCAGTTAACTAATAAAGTCAACTTGAGCTGTTCTCAAATCTGGTGGGACTGACTATGATTGCCCTTTTCTTTTGCAGTAGGTAGAATGAAAACTATTTCCATAACTCTGAGACAGGGACATTTTGGAAATTGGTGTTAGACGAATGAGTGATAGATTTTTCTTGTCTGCTAATGTCTGTGTGTTCACCCTTCAACCAGCAGAACCAGATATGTAAATAATTGTATCAGGAAAATATTACCTAGTGGAAGCTTCTGTTGCTACAGGAGAAAAGTAAACTGATCAAGTTAATTCAGTGTTTAAGTGAGCAATGAATACCATTTCAAAAACTTTCTACTCTAAGTCCCTTGTCTGACATCTTTAATTCTCACAATATCTATAACATTAACTTTTATCTTATTTTACTAAGAGGAAACCTGAGGCTGCTGATCTCAGTGTCAAAACTTACAATTTTTTTTTCCTTTGCCTAATCTTTGATATGGAAGGCACAACGCCTATTATTGAAAGATGAATATGCCAACAAGCCTTGCTATAGTTAGAATCGCCCACGGAGGACAGTGTGTACTGCTGTCTGTGAACCTAAAACCTTGCCATCATTACTGACATCTCCTTCCCACTTAGTAACCACAGTTTTGCTAAAGAACGAACGTGTGTTTCTCTTGTAAAAAAAATTGCTTGAAAATGACTTCAAGGCCAGAAAAAACAACCAACCTAAAGCTAACTTGCTATTAAGTAGTTCAATTTTATATTTATTTGTTTTGATTCCCAAATTGATAACACATATTTTGTCCATTTCTATAATTTTACAAAGTGAAAACATCATAAATGAAGAGAAAGTAGAATAAGGAAAGAATTGCATAACTAAAATAAATATTATTATCCATAAAATGAGTGTGTTTTCAGTTGTGTCTGTGTCTTCCAATCTATTCTATTGATCCTTAGGTTTGTTTTTTGTTTGTTTTGTTTTGGGGGTTTTTGTTTTGTTTTGTTTTTGCCAATACCATGCTGATTTTATCTCAGTAGCTTTGTAGTATAATTTCAAGTCAGAAATTATAATGTCTCCTGCCTTTCCTTTGTTTCCCAGAATTGCTTTTGTTATTCTAGATCTTTTCTTGTTCCACAAGGATTGCACGAATGTTTTCTCCAGGTCTATGGGGATACTAGTGGTATTTTATTCAGGATTGCACTGAATCTGATAATAATTGTGGGAGTATGGCAATTTTCACAATGTTGGTTCTTCCTATCTAGAAGCAAGAAATATTTTTTCATTTTCTAAAATCCTCTTTGATCTCCTATTTCAGAGAACTCAAATTTCACTATGTAAATCTTTCCTTTGTGAAATTGATTCTTGTGTATTTCTCTCTCTCTCTCTTTATTTTTTCTTATGCTATTGTGACAGGCATGGTTT
>PVKN010007235.1:8634-27085 GCA_004027915.1 Capromys pilorides
ATGAAGTTCCTTCATGTTATTTTGCACAAATACACTGTTACGAATTGCTTTAGTTGAAGTTCGTCTTTCGGTAAGGTTTTGCTTTTCCTTGGTATTGAGAGGTACAGCAGTGGCATTTTTACATTCCTGAAAGCACTCTTCAGTGCTGGAGCCTTTCTCCCTGCCCGTGGCATTGTGGCTCTTTGTCGTGAAGAACTGAGACACTTCCGGAGGTGGATCCGCTGACATCCAAGTGAAATGCCCGCGTTCGTTCTTGGCATCAAGGTCCACAGGAGGAAAGCCTGAGATGCATCACGGTGAGGACTGCCAGCACCTCCATCTGTCTGAGAAGTCACCTGGCCGTGGCCTTGAGGGCGACACGCCCACCCTTGGCTCTGCTCAGCACATGCGTGGCAGAGTCCGTGTCACCCATGGTGCTCCACACCCATCCCCTGCTCAGCCTGTTCTCTGCTCAGCTCCACCAAGCCGGAGCCCTCAGCCCCTGGGGCTCTGCGGGGCCTGATCACTGCTCTCCCTGCAGCCAGCTTGACCTGTCCTTCTCACCACCACACCAGCCAGCCGCGGGGCCCTTTTCAAACTTTCAGGAGGTCATATGCTGCATTGATCTAACTTTCAGACATTGTACGTTTATCAGTGTCTGGCACTGCCCACCTATGGGTGTGGCTGGCTTTTCTAAGCCCCTCACTTGGGCCACAGCACCATGCAGCCTTGAACCCACGCAGCATCGTGGTCACCACCCTGCCTCGCTGTAGGCTTCTGTGCTCGGTCTACAGGCCTGATGCTCTGGTGCTCAGCGTCCTCCTAACAACTGGCACTCACTAAGGTTTGAGTGAGTCATCAAAACAAAAGTTGGTGAAACTAGCGTTCATGGATTAACAGTGATTCACATTGCATTGTATGTGATAGCTCATGCACGTGTTGAAAAAAATGGCTTGAAAACATCCCCAGAATTGATGGACATATTCATGTTGAATTATCGCAGCATGTGAGATGCTGAGAGCTTGGCACAGAGGGCCAGCAGGAGATGCTGGGAACCTCTGGTGCTTGCATTCCAAGGTCCCAGCTGAAGGTGGGGGCCCCAAGGATCCCCGGAAATGCAGCTCTGTTAAACGGACTACCTGGGCCTTCCGCTGGCTTGGTGCTACAGGTGATCTGAGTTTGTATAGGATGGGCACGAAATCAGAATGTATTCAATAACATTACACCCACGAGCCACTGAGTTGCATGGGCCAAGTCAGACTGAGCACTCGGGGTGGACGTGGTCATCAGTGAGCCAGGCCATCGCAGGCCCTGCCATTCCCGCCCCAATCACTATAAGTCTAGGGTACACGGTACACTTCCTGCCCTGGCAGGTGACAGGACAGCTAGGCAAGGGTTATCAGTTTTTCTGGGCTGGAGAAGCAGAACTGAAAGACTGCAGGTAGTCTGGTAGGAGGAGAGAGGCACTGTGGTCGCGCGGTAAGATTCCAGACCAAGGGCAGGGGCTCCCCAGGAGACCAGGAAGGGCTGAGTGCAGGGTCATGCAGAGCCAGAGTCTATTGTCATGAGGATCAGAAGGACAGCACTGTGGGACTACGACATGGAACTGAGCCTAAGAACCAGTGTACCACGAGATGCAAAGAGACCATAGGTGGGCGTGACCCTGCCTCCCTCCAGCTCATTGATTGGACAGGGGATTGGATCCTACCTTGGTGTGTCCAATCAGCTTTTTGGTCTGGTTTTGTCTGATGGAGCAGATCCATCTTGTATCCGTGTACCCAATTTAATTTATTTAGTCTACAGTGGCAGTCTTTTGGTGACGGGATTAACAGAGGTATCCCTTTATGCCTTTTCGATATGCCCGGCACCTGGGAGACGTTTTCCTCAGTAAGATTGGCACACCCCATCTCGGCTGGGGATCTGTTTGCACAGACAGATCACGGGGTCATCCTGCCTGGGCAGGGTCTGTGCTCAAGGGGAGCAGGTGCTCATGCCTACCATCGGAGCCCTGCTCCGTGCAGTGCTCCTGCCACAGAGGGCTCCATTCTCCTCCTGGCCATCTGAGCCCCTCAGGGCCTCGCTTACAGGTTAGGTCGAGAGACGGAACCGAAGCTCTTGTCACTTGGAAGCTGGGCATTACCTACGTCACTTTCCACAGTTAGGAATCCCCCAGGCTCTGAATGCATCACCTCTGTCTGGATCACTATCCCAGCTCCCTGAGCCAGAGAGCGGCGTAGGCTCCTGGGGACAGTGGTCTCCTTGAGGTTTCCAAGGCCATTCTTTCAAGTGGATTTGGTTTCTAATTTTAGGTTGAAGATCATTTAACTCAGAATGTGTGATGTGATCTTCAGGGCGATGCCTGAAAAGCTAATCCGGGGAATGGATTAAAGCTCTCATTTCATTATCTGTATCCATCTCAATTTTGAGCCAACTTGATAGCCTCTTCTACTGAAGAGCACACTTAGAGTTTATGAGGGCCGCCAAGCTGAACTCCGGGACACACAGCCTCATCCCAGTGTTCTTTCTGAAAGGCTGAGGCGGGAGGATACAGTGGCCGAGCCTCACTTGAGCAGTTAAAAAACTTAGTAAGACTAGTTCTGAGAATGTTACTTACTGTGACTGCCCTAGGTTTACCCTTCAATGTCCCAAAAGTTATCAGGAATAGTAATACCAACTGATGCTCGGGGCAGTTAGGACAGTGTACAGTGTGCAGCAGCCTCCCTTACCAAAGTGTGAAGGCCTGCCACCCTGTCACCAGCTCAGGAAGGATGGGGGACACGATGTGGAGGCCCAAGGACTGGCACCTGTGTCTCACTCAGTGTCTCTGTGATTAGGTAGGAGGCAGCCACAGAATGGCTATGGCAGCGGTGCACTGGCCCAGACTGGGCTCTCATGGGGCCAGACCGGATGTTAGAGGGCAGCAGGCACCTTCTGGGATGGAGCTCTTGAGTTTATCCTGCTTTTCACGCTGACCATCCCCCAATAAGTGGCCTGCAGGGCCCAGGCCCAGAAGACAGAGAGAGGTGGAAGGGAGGCTTCGCTGCCTGGCTCAGCTGGGTCAGAGGAGCAGTCCGGGACTGGCAGGAGATGCCAGGGCAGTGTGGCCTCCCCGATGGGCTTCACTGCTGCATGCTGGGTGGGCGTGAGGAGCTCTCCCAGAAAGGCGACGTCAAGGAGGCCTCGCTAGCTCCTCTTCCAATATCCAGAGGAATTCTCTGTCAGGATGATTTTTCCTGAGAGCTGAACTGTCCCCTTCGGGCCCAGACTTCATGGAGGCTGGGCAGCTCTGCACGGAGGAGCCGGATGTACCCCTGCAGATGCGGCTCGGCGGTCCCGCGGGCCACAGTGCCTCTTCCTGGGCCAGCATGTTCCAGAAGCAAGCCTCGCTTAGAGAAACCAGCCCGGCCTGCTTCTCCGAGCAGGATGGCACTGGCGCAGCGCTAATTCCTGCAGTCACATATTGGCTTCTTGCACAAGGTGAGGCACCCTCATAGCAGAAACTCAGCCGGCGAATCCGAGCGGGGCTCCTGGTCCCCGTTTTCTCTTACGGAAAATGACAAGATCAAACCATTTGAGGGGGAACAAACAGTTTTCAGTTTCTGTGTCTGCCGCAGTCAATCGCTGGTGACTGTGGGCAGCGCCGTGTGGAGGCGGATCGGGAGGCTGCTTCCAGCACAGGAGGGAAAGTCCTGAAGTTTGATGGTAAATAGCTGACAGCTGCACAGGGTAGCTGGGCAGGAGTGTGCGGCCAGCTCTGGGCGCTCTCCAGCCTGGACGGGACAGTCTCCCTGAGCGCCTCACACCCAAGCGCTGCTCCTAGGACCAGCAAAACACTCACATGTTTTCTTGATCACTGTCTTTTAATGCCTTGGAAACATGAAATAAGCCGCTGCCTGCAGAGAGAGCAGGAGCCTCCACTGACTCCAGCGCACTGGGAGACCTACAGTTATTAGTTCCTTCAGATAGTCGCGCAGAGGTGAGCCAGCCAAGCACAGTGGAGCTGTCCCCTGGGTAGGAACCTTCAGGGGGCCGAGGTCCCCTTTTCAGGGACTTTCCTACCAATCATGTCATCTTCAACCACATGATGAAAAGCAGCAAGCAGTCGCCTTCCCAGAGCTGAAGGAAAAATCGCACTCTTCCCTCCCCACCGACATGCAACTGCTGAGACCTGGGAGACAGACCGGCCGGCTCAGGAGAGGGGGAACCCTGGGCGTCCCCTACCAGACCGGGCTCATTCTACTGGTGAAGGCATGCCTTATTTTAGTTGGTGGACATCCTGCACAGTCGACCACACAACGAGCTCCTGGAACAAGAGTGGGCACATGTTCACAGTTCCAAATAGCTATGTTCCATCTTCCACCTCTAAAAACATAAACAAGTAAAAGCCAGCTCTGTGGATCAGGAGCAATTGAAGGTGAAGATGTGCTCACGCATGCCTTTATCTCACTCTTCCTGCATGAGCAGAATCCAGCAACACAAAAGACATAGAGGCAGAAGGGCACTGATGAGGCCCACGGACGCAGGCTTATGTCTTCTGGTGGACTTGGAAAGTGCATGGCTGCCTCATGCATGAATAGATGCGAGGCACAGCTTCCTCTCTGGGTAGGCAGTGCCACAGTGTGGGCCCCATGGCGAGTGGCCCTACCCACCAGCCTCCCTAACAGGAGCTGGGAGAAGTCTCAACTGGAGAAGTACTGTCAGCATGTTTATAAATTAGTTAACATACTCTACTATGAGGCACACACCCTATTTCTAGAATTTTCTCCCTTCTCTTCTTTTCTCCTGAAAAGTTCCCCAGGGGTTTGGTCTCTTGCAAGATTAGAAGTTGACAACATCATTCTGGCACCACCAAAGCGGGCCTTGGATGTCTAGCCAACAGGACAGGCCTTGCCGCCTCAGCCGGCCTGAGGAAGATAGCTGAGGCACGACGATGTTTGTAAAAGATCATGTATCGTTATTAAACTCAAATGTGCAGTTTCAGCAGCCTTTATAAACCTTAATATTTAATGACCCTAAAAGGAATGCAGTCTATCTCAAACTCTTACTAATTTGAAGCAATAAGAAGATTGTATTGGGAAACTTCATACCTTCCTATGAAATTAAGAAGGTGGGGTCGCATTTTGGGTCAAATAAATGCCCAACAGCAGGACTCTTCCTCTTCTCTCTGTATCTCCCTCTCTCTGTGTCTTCCTCTGTCTCTGTCCCTCTCCCAGTGTGTGTGCTGGCATGCAGCCAAGTCCTTCACCTCACCACTGTGTGCCACACCCTCTGCCCACCAAGTGCTGACCCAGGAGGTCACGGCCACCCTGCATGTGATTGCAGCGCGCAGCACAACAGTGCTACAAGCGCAGCCGGGATCTGGGAAAGCGGCAGTGCTCTGTAGGCAGGTAGACGGCAAACCAAACACCTAATTGCAATGATTTTTCACATCATATCGTGGGGAAAAAGCCATTTGCATCCATTACTAATCAAATCATATTTAATTATATATTCAAAGAGAGAAAATGTGTGTGCTCTGAATTAGGTGTGAAAGGAAAGGCATTCATTAGTGTGTGTGTGTGTGTGTGTGCGCGCGCGCGCGTGCGTGTGAGTGTGGCGTCTCCATTCTGAGAGTTTATCTCTCGCTTTACATGAATGTAATTAAACTGATTTCATATTTATACAAAAGTTGGGAATGTTATAGCATAACAAACTAAGAGACTATGTGTCTGAATGAACAACATCAACATTCAATGAGCAACAGAAGCTGGTGGGGTGGCTTTTGGGGTGCTGTTATTAAAGCACAAACAAGACACATAGGCAAGTATGGAAGCACATCTGTCCCATCCGATCACAGCATGAATAGTGTATGAAATGCCAGGTATCCATGGGGCTGCATCTGGCTCCCCATAAGCCACCCTGGACCCCTTCAGCCCTGCATATTTAGTATCAGTATTGAAAGAAACAGGCTCAAAATGATCCACAACACTTTCCCTGCATCCTGACTTCTGTTGAGTGAGCTGCAGGACTTGGGCACAGCTGCAGTGACTTAGGGTGTCGCGTGTTGGTGGGCGTTACCTAGCTGGCACAAGGGTGGGACACGTGATGCCCTTCATGTGTTTTCTAGATGTCAAACAAAAATGTGTTCTGGGCATGCATTTTGCCTGGGTTCGGTCTTTGCCCTAGATTTCTGTTGGCTTCCTAAATTTAATCTCCACGGAGTGGCAACAGAATCACCCATTCCTGTCCACCCCCGTCAGAACAGCCCCTCGTTTTCTTGCAATTAAATTCCTATGATTACAACAGTTTCCATGGAAAAATCCGTGTATCTGAGTCACCTCCTTAGAGCTTTCATTCCAGATAATGTAATTTTTTGTTGTTTATTTTTGCCCTTTCTCTTTTCCTTTGCTGTGAGAGAGTCCATTCCCTTTATAGAGCCTCACCGATATGTCCAAGAGGTCTTTTTTTAATATATATATATATATATATATATATATATATATATATATATATATTGTGAATGAGCAATAATGACCACATAGGCATCATGTGACAGACGATGGCTTCTTCACGGACCTGCACAGCAGTGGACAGAGCTAGGACAAACGACTGCTTACAGAGCTGCTGGGGAGCCAGACTTCAGTGGAGGCTGATGTAGGTCAGGGAGCTTTATCAAGTTACCCTATGGTCCTGTTGCTTTTGCTAAAAGCTGTTTACAAATCGTCATGCAAAAATTCCCAGCATCCTTTTTCGGAAGTTCACTGCCACGGCAATCCGGACGGTGGGATTGAGAAAGCTGAGCCTGGTCCTGAGATTTCTGTAGTTGACACCTTGGAAGGTGACGTCACCTTCCACAGTGGGACAGCCATGGGGAGAGAGCCAGGTCAGAGTAGAGGGCTGCTGAGCACCCGGGCTTTGTCTCGGCAGCTGGACAGGCTGGGGCAGAGCACAGGCCAAAGGAGCATTGAAAGACTAGATTGGAATCCAA
Organism: Capromys pilorides; assembly: GCA_004027915.1. Classification (NCBI taxonomy): domain Eukaryota; kingdom Metazoa; phylum Chordata; class Mammalia; order Rodentia; family Capromyidae; genus Capromys; species Capromys pilorides. The sequence continues at coordinate 15,581 of PVKN010007235.1, forward strand.
GACAACAGGGCTCAGTGTTGAGGGTTGGGTGATACCGAGTTGCACATGTGAGTCCGGAGCTCACTAAGACGTCTGCGGCAACATACAGAGGAGATCACAGTGCCAGCCAGTGAGGGTGCCCGCTGCGCACAGCAATGTCATCCAGGAGGGCAGCGTGGGGTCCTGCGATGGGGTCTCAGGGCAGCTGCACCACAGATTGCCAGGGGCGTCTGCACAGCTGTGCCTAGCTAGGTGAGATCTGCTAAGACAACTGGCTCCGCTGTCATGGGGGCTGAGAGTCTCCACCCCCACAGGCGGCAAGCCAGAGGCCTGCAGGAGCTGGTGGGCGGCAGGGCTGAGTCCAAGGCCTGGAATAGAGGAGCGACACCTGAGGAGAGGATGCAGCTCAGGCCCAGCGCCATCTTTTCTTGGTTCGGTCTTCATCCACCAGGAGTGGCTCTTCCTGCCGCTACACAATGATTCATTCTAGCGCTCACCTCTCCCAGCCACCCTCACCGACACGCAAAGCAGGGCATCACTAGCTCTCTTCGCATCTCCAGCCAACATTGCACAGGTGGTCAGCATGGTAGGGGCAGAAACACATACCCACAGGTCCATCCAGAGAGCAGGAAGTGAGCCTAGGAGGCTCCACTCCTGGGTGAATGGGGCCAGAAGCCCAAGAGACATCAAAGCCTTCCTGGACTAAAAAGTGTGTGTTGGATCTTGCCTCTGAGATGTCTTTTATGATCCTTAGAAAGCTCAGAAGAGGACTGATTGGGAGCTGTTTGGGGGACCAGGACTATGCAAGGGGGGATGGCAGTGGCAAGATCAAGGCAGGTGCAGCCACGAGCAGCAGAGGAGGGAGCAGGGCCTTGTAGGGGGCATGTGCCACAGGGTTGGAGTGCAACTTTCCTTGTGAGAAAGGGTGGGTGAAAGAGTGAGGTGGTGGTAGAGAAATGAGAGGGAGGAGCTTGAATGAGGCAGAGAGGCCCTGAGCAGAGCATCCGGCTCGGAACTGGATCCCGCACCACACACATCCGCTGAGAGGCCATGCTTGTCCTGAAATGAGTTACATGTTATCAGTGAGTCAAGTGGAGATGCCTAGTCTCACTGCCTCCCCTCTGGACGGACCTGTGGGTATGTGTTTCTGCTCCTTCTTTGCTGACCACCTGTGTAATGCTGGCTAGAGATGCAAAGAGAGCTCGTGATGCCCTGCTGTGTGTATGTGTGTGTGGTGTCAATAGCACTGCACGTTGTCCAGTGTATGACCATGGCATCCATGAGCTTCCTCCTCCTCCTCCTCCTCTTCCTCCTCCTCCTCCTCTTTCTCATCCTTCTCCTCCTTCTCCTCCTTCTCTTCCTCCCCCTCCTCCTCCTCCTCCTCTTCCTCCTTGGTGGCATCTGAGAAAATGGAGTGTGAGTCTCAGTGTGGGGCGAGGACCCAGTGAAGCCACCTCCTCCCTCGGCTGGGAATCGCCGGCTAAGTTTCTGTCTAGAGGACCCCTTGCCATTGTTAGGCAGCCCAGAAACTGAGAGGAACTTCCACTTCTGGGTTGGGTGTCCATTTAGGGTTCATGTTTTCTCGATATCTCCCTGCTCATTTATTTTAAAAAGCAGTGGCTAAGTACGCCCTATTTCCCAGGCAAATAGGTCTCCAAATAACCCAGACTCTAATACATGTGTTTGTTCAGATTCCAATGACTGAAAATCTCATGGACAGAGGGAATGAGCTAAAAGATAAATGTCTAAGGCCTTCACTGACTTCAGGCACCATGCGATCGCCTTCAGCAGGCGTTGTGCGCTGCATTGACAGCAATCCCGTGTAGCACCCGTGCATTACCACTCCTCTATACCTAAGAAAACAGAAACTCGCTTGACTAAGTTCAAGCTATTATTTGCAAATGTGATGAAGAAAAGGCCTGTTTGACTGTTCTGTGTTCCTCCCACCCTATCACATCTGCTTTTATTTTGACTATTTTTCACACACACACACACACACACACACACACACACACACACACACACCGGTCGGAGTAAGATGCCTCATTCAGATGCATCCCTGCATAGTAAGCTTGTGTAGGTGAGAACACACTACTTGCAGGCCTGTTAAACACCGTTGCTGTTTCAAACTGCAATTTTTTTTTTTCTCTATTGAAATGGAGTGGAGAGTTAAAGGTCGAGGTGATGTTTCTGGTTCCCAGCTGCTCCCCCAAGCGCACAGCCCTCTTTTGGATCTAGTGACATGGCAAGGAGGAGTTGGAGTCAGGCTGTTCCAGTTGTGTTGTCTATCATGTAAGACAAATGGATCAAACTCGCCCTGGAAATTGATTTATTCTAGAACTGTAGCGTTAGTGGTATAATTGATAACACAGAAGATATGCCTTAATAAATTGTAGTATAAAATTAGATGTAAATAGATTTATTAATTTTATCAAATTTTATTAAAGGATGTTTTATATTCCCATATGAAGATTTACATTTTTCAAGGATAGGATACATAGTTTCACTTTCCATGTCTTTTAAATCTTTGTAACTAATATTAATATATCATTAAGTTATCTTTGCAAATATTAGCAGAACTGGATAACCATTTTCAAGAAAAATCACAAAGAAAAATCACAAGCATATTTGTAATTCATAGTTTTGATTGTCGAGAGTATCAATGGTTAAAAATATTTGATTCAGTAATAACTGATATCCACATCTAATGACCGCCAAAAATGTCTACACTCACCTCTTAGCATGTTACAGATTTAGATGTGTTCCCTGAAATTCGTATGCTAGAAATGAAACCCCAAATTTCAGTGCTAATGGTCATGGACATGGGCTCTCTGGGCCTCAACTAGCATGGGGCGGGACGGTGTGGGCACCCCAGCGGGTGCAAATGGAGGGAGAGGGGCTCTATCTCGCGTGCATGGCCAGCATGGTTGGCAGTGACCAGGCAAATCAAAATTTCCTTCCTCAACCATATGGGAAATAAATTTGTTTCTGTTAGGTCCAAACCCACATAATTGACCAAACCAGGCATTCCTACACGAGTAGAAGATTTACTGGGGGCATCAATCAGGCTGGTTGTCTAGCGAACCAAGACAGCAGCCAACTTAGTGAGGCAGGAGACTTTATAGGACCTTTCAGGGAGGGTGATCATGGGCTGGAACAGCCAGGTAACAGCCAGATCATGGATTGGGGGGGGGGCACCTGGAACAGCTGTGGGAGAGCTAATCTTGCCAGGGCTACCCGGTCTGTGGGGGACCTTCAATGTTAACAAAGGAGAGTTTCCATGGTTGCCTGTCCAGGTCAAAGTCAGGTGAACCTGTTCTGTGGTTTTGGGTTTGGCTCTGCGTGGGACCAAGAGGGAGTGAGTTTGGGGGCGGGGTACCTGGGAGACCAACAGGGAGAGTGTTTGGGGCAAGGTGCCTGGGAAGCTTTGAATTCTGACCTATCATCCCAGACTCTATTTGATAGAAAAGAGCAAAGAAATCATCTGGCTACTTCCTGCTGAGTGGGGATGTCGTGGGGACGAGAGTCTAGAGATTGGGGTGAGGAATCATCAGTGTTGAAGGGTCTTGTTGGAGTAAGGCCTGGTAGGAGCAATCTGAGAGAAACAGCTGGTTAAAAACTTGGGTTGTTACTCCGTCTCGGGTATTTTTGTTATAGCAATGGAAAGCTGGCTATGATTCGACTCTTGCACAATCAGCCCAGAACAGATCAGGGTTCTAACTACAAAATCTTTGAGGAGATCACATGGAAAGCAAAAGTAGGCAGCCTTGGGCTGGAGACCCATCTTCTGAGGCAGCACCATGTGCTGCTTGGGAAGAATCAATCACTTGGACTATATTCAGGATAAAAGCTTACTCTTGGAAAGACAATGCTATAAGAATGGAAGATAAGTAAAAGAGGATTGATGCATGGAAAATACATTTTGGTTAAAAGATCTGTGTCTAAAGTGTACCATTAAAATTAAAACCCTGGGGCTGGCGAGATAGCTCAGCAGTCTAAAGCCCTTGCTTAGGCGAGCTTAGGCAACCGCATGGACTGCAGTTAGATCTCCGGCACCACATGCTGTGCCAGCCCCACCCCTAGGGCAGGCTGAGCCAGCCATAACATACATACATACATACATACATACATACATACATACATACATTTTAAAAAATAAAATTAAAGCCCTGCATGAAGAAAACAAATACAACTAAAATGCTCCAAAGACCTTGACAGGCACCTTACGAGAGAAGATGAGCAGGTGTCAACCATGTGGGTGGAAGGACTTTGCCTCAGACATTTTCATAGGTTTGCAAATTGAAGCAATGCAGAAATCCGGCTGCTCCCCTAGGAGGTTTGTTGAGCCCCAAAACCGACAGCAACGGAAGAAACAGTAGGGCAGGGTGGGGCAACAGGAAGTTCTACTCATTTCTGAAGTGGAAAATAGTACAGACACATCGGAAGAAATTGTGCTAGAGCTTTTGTCCCAGTTACTTTTCCCTAGTTGCTGGGACAATACCCAAAAATGAAGGAACAAAAGGTTTCTTTGGTTCACAGTTAGTAGATGTTTCAGTCCATACTCAGCTGGCTCCAAGGCAGAGCGGCACATGGCAGAGGGCAGCAATTCATGGTGGAGGCAAAAAGCAAGAGTGAAAGGGAGGAGCAGCGGCAACAATGACCACAGAGAGTGAGTCTGCCTCCCTTAACTTGCACCCAAGCTGATTGCCCTGTGTGGCTAATAGTGGAGCAATGGATCTGTGCCCTTGAGAAAGCCTGAAGACCTCTGGAGCACAAAGGACAGATTGGACAGCCAACAATGAGAGTGCCGCGCCAGTGTGGACTCCTCAGTTGCACCCAGTGTCGCAGGCTAGTTCGTGTTCCTCACGGGCAGAATCTTGGAAAACCAGTGAGCACTGCACATGGCCGTTTCTTCTAACTCTATTTTCTGTAAGCCTAAATGCTCTCTTACAAATAGTCCACTGACATTTTTAGGTATTGGTCCCAACTTTCCAACATGCCATGTCCATGGAGTAAGATGCCTTGGAGAAACATTAGTGAGACTGACGGCAACCATATTAGAGTAGGAGAAATTAATGGGAATTCTCCTTTTCTTACCTTTTAAGTACTTGATTATATGATCAAATTGTATTTCTCTCGTACCCTATGTTCTCTACAGCTGCCAAGTATTTAACTTACATTCTATTTATTCTTCTCATTATTACCACTGAACTATAGAGATGCTGATTTCTACAGATCCGAAGAGTATCCTGCCTTCTCAAATACTATTACTATTAATGGGATCTACTTATCCCGTTGTCTTGTTGCAGAGCAAACTAAAGAGGTGATGTTGAAATCTTACACCCCAAAGCTGGACTAAAGGGATACTGCCGTTTTATTTTCTAATTTAAAATACTGTTTTAGAATGAAACTTCAAGAAACTGCACTTCGGAAAGTGTTTAAGAAATTGATTTGAAAATCTATTCACCTCTTCTTTTCCTATTGACGTGTTGTGGATGTTTTTATGCCACTGTTCCTGTAAACTGATCTCTATTAAATATTAGTATACATTGAATTTTTAATGAAAATTTAAGTTTTTATTGAGCTGAATGAAGATGTGCATTTAAAAAAATCTAGGTGCAAAGCTCCCTTATTATTACCATGCTATGGTCTGCTGGTCCACATAGATCTAGGAGGATTCACTCCAGTATTAGCCCAATATATATTAATTGTTATATTTTTTTATTTGTACGTGTTTGTAGCTATATAATGTTTACAATTCTTCTTCCTCTGGAAAAAGAAATACAATGAAAATATTTAATAGTATTTCAGCCAAATACATTAAGAAGCCATCTGTTTTAAGAAAATGACAACTTATGCTAACATATTGATGACTTGACTTTGCTCACCCTTGGTGTTCAAGAGAGTTTGAACTGGAATCCTCGTGAAGTGCGCTATGTACATTTGTGTGCAGGAAGACTTCCATTCAGCGTTCTTCTTGGGTTCTGTCAGGTTTCTTCACCCACACAGACCTCAGAGCCAGAGCAGAGCCTCGTGATGCCTGAGGATGTGCAGCACTGCTGCGAACAGCAGCCCTGCTTCCACGTGACATCCACCAGCCCCCTGCTGAGACCCAGCTCCCCAACTCTCGCCCTACAAAGGCAGCTGGAGCAGGGGCACAGGCGGCACCCCCATCTCTCCCCTGGCACCTCCCACTGCTCCTGTGCAGATCTGCCACAATTCATGGAGATTTTGGCTCACACTTGTTAAACCAAGTGATAGGAGAGACACTTTCCATGGCCGCTCCCACCTGAGACATAGGAAGGAAGGCAAAACACACTAAATAAGCCAACTACATGAGTAATCCCATGCATACACCATTGCGAATGCTCAAAGCCATTTTGGAAGGAGCAGCCTTGGGCGGAGCTGGCAGCAATGCCCTCACTGGGGTATGGAGGCGCCTCTGGTGCTTGGGGCCTCAGGCCAGACTCCAGCTCCCACCTATAGCCAGAAGTCCTTCTCTTCATTTCATTAAACTGAGTCCAAGCGCCACTAGTGGCTCAATTTGATGGCTGACAATCAATTCCCATAACTCTCTCTTCCTCATAGCTGAGCCCTGGGGAACATAAAAGTGGGCCTGGGGCCAGTGGCATCAAGCTCCGTGGTGCCTTGATTGGTGGTCTGGGTGGGTAAGGCATTTGAGCGCCTGGTGTCTTGGCTGCCCCGACCCTCTGCCCCGGGCATACAGGGTGGAGGACACCAGCCAGGCTTTGCTGACGCATGGCTCTGCCTCTCCTCCTTGCTGCCCTAATTCTCCACCCCTGGGTGCTGAGCTGGGAACAAAGACACGGGGGGTCCCACCTCTGGGGGCCTGGAGGTCCAGACTCAGGCGCCAGTGTCAGTCAGGTGACTTTTGTCCTGTGCAGAGACACCAACCACCCTAGACACTCTGGCCACTGTGACTCTCCTGGGCCCGTGTCAAGCTCCCCGCTCCCAGGTCTGACACTTTGGGAGACAGAGTCACATTCTCCCAGCCTGGTTAGGAAAAAGCAGGAGACCTGGGTGGCGATTCAGAGCTGCGGCTGTTACAACCCTGTGGTTCGGGCAAATCTCTAGTGTTTTGCCTGAATTTTTACTGTCTGTAAAACAGGGATAATGATGATGCCCTCTTTAGCACTGTGGGAGTTTGTGACGAGGTCAAATGACAGCACTTAGTGGCTGGCAAAGGTAGGTGCTTGGCAAGCGTTAGTGACAACGGCCACCTTGTGGCTGCTCACAGGCCTGGTGAGTCCTCTACCGGCCCTTTTGATTGGCGCAGTTTCTCTTTCCCAAGGCTTCAAAGCTTTGTTTTAACGTCTTTGATAGCATTCACTGCCGTTCACTGGCGCGCTCCCTGTTCATTCCTGGCCCGACTGTGTCCTTTCAGTGCTCTGCTGTGAGGCCTGGACCGACCCTGCTATTCAACCATGGAGCAGCAGGGCCGGCTCCTCCGAGCCTCTCGCTACCCCTCACTCATGGCATAGTGCTCACGTGCAGCTCACAGATGAAATGGTGGGGAGGGGGAGGTTGAAGAAACACACTGGAAGCTTCTTAGCATCTCCACCCCACCCTGCCACCCGAAGACCTCTGAAGGCGGGGTGGGTCTCCTGTCCTTTTCCAGGGTAAAAGCTGCACCACAGTCCTCCTTGGGATCAGTGCTAGAGATTTTTGCTTGTGTTTTGTTTTTAAACAGATACTGAGACTGAGGGGAGCAGGACTGAAAAACACTTTTTGCCCTCGAGTTGTGAAGCTTCTGTGCTATGCTATGCTTCCTGGTGGAGGAAGTGATTATGCACAGAGCATTTGGAACGCCTCAACTCGCACACAGATGTTAATGGAAAGGCTTAGATGAATGCCAACTAGGGAAATGTGTTCTGTGGTATGGACAACTAGAAATGGATGTAAAAATTGCCTCTAAAGTTAGATCACAGGTCATTTCTTATCATTGGGATATTAGGTGCAAAAGTCATGTATTAGTGCGGCCAATAATAAACACAATGATTTGGGTACAAAAAATGTTTTATGTTGCACTGCTGGAGGCCAAGGTCCAAGACTGACGACCTGCTGCCCCATCTCGGCCTCCCAATGGTGCACAGCCCTCCTGAGGCCTCTGCTGTGGCTCAGGCGCCTCACCTCTGTGCACTCAGATCCCTTTTGCTAGGAGGACAGCAGGCAGTTGGATTAGGGGCTACAGGCCCGGCACAGTGAGCCCATTCACTTCCTCAGAGCCCTGCCCCCCAGTCCGGCCAGCACTTCTGGGTGAGGAGGGGGAAAACTAGACTTGTTCTACAAAAAGGAAGAGGACCAGGAAATCGAAGGCAGAGGCAGGGAAGGGGAGGGGTGAATAAATTAATATGTGTCATGAAAAGCGCCAATTTCCCTAGAGGAATATAGTCATTATGTACTGCAAACCTGTACTAATAAAATTTGAAATAAAAATTGAAAATAGCATAAAATGTGCTACTCTCTATTCACAGGGAAAAGAAATCACATTGAAAGTAGTCCTAAATGTTGTCAATGAAATGACAAAAGGAACCCCCACCCCCGAGATTACAATACTTTGGAGAAAGGTGAGGGTTTCTCCCATCATAGTCTTAATAAGCAACCTTCTCAATAATTTAAGCATTGATCTTCACCATCCATTGCTGTGTATCAAGCCTTCTTTCCTAAGTTTCTCCCAATACTACAGCCAGTACAATATTGGGGCAATTTATGAAATTTGACATCATGTTATCTCTTTCTGCTGTGACATTTTATTGGTCAAAAAGATGTGGTGGGAAATTATTTGCTTGTAGTTTTTCATGTAATTTTGAAGGTGGGTCTTTTGCAGGTTATTAACATGTAATTCATCCTAAATGCAATGAGTATCCTATAGGCAGAGTCTAAGAGCATTCCTGCTGACCCATGGTCTTGTGCAAGGGACCTGAAAGTCCATTTAGGCAGAAAACCTCCAGGAAGGTCCACTCGACACCCTGCCTGTGCAGAACTCCATCAGGAAACCCTGCATGGGAGTAGTACATGCAGCCCCAAGGGTCTGGTGACGTAGGGCTCTTACAAACCTTGAATATAGAACTGCTGCAAAGAATGCAAATTGCATGCTAATGCACAGAAAATCCATCTCAGCTTCTTCCAGTGAGCACACTGAGCTAAAGGTCACCACATAACATTTCTCAATAGAGAAAAATGCCAGACTCTTTTTTGGAACCTGAGACAAATGAAGAAAGATAACTAAAAAGGGAGCAGACTCATTTATTTATTACAATTAAAGCCACAAGTAGTAATTATTCCCCTGTGCGCATGTACACGCACACACACACACACACACACACACACACACATGCATACACACACAATCTCAATCGAAAATGAACTTTTAGATTAAAATTTTCCTAAAGAGAACATAGGCAATTATTGTGCGCAGGCTTGAAAATCTCCCCTCTCTGGCACTTGCTATGTGCCTTAGAGAGACCACATGTTTCCACTTCTACTTCCATTGTAAAGTGGGCAAGGAAACAATTGCTTTGCCAAGTGATTGGTGGATGAGCAAACAGCCAGCTTAGCTGCGTGCTGAGTGCAGCCGCAACCCAGAGAAGCCACCATGCACGGAGTTGCAGGGGGAAGATGCAGAGTGAAAGCCAGGGGTGAGAGAGACCAGGCAAGTGGATGAATGCCCCTGTGAACACCTGAGCACCAAATCACAAGGACAAGGCCAAGTGGCCAACTCGAATTAACTGTGGCACCAGGGCCATAGATGTCTGCATGCTAAGTGAGTGCTTTGTGTTTGTATTGGAGACCGACTGATACCTAGCATGAACAGCAGCATCAAAACCAATTGCTGCACTATTGGAAATATGAAGCAACAGGCAGCTATCTATATTCAGCAAGAGAGTGGAAGCAGGGCACTTGCTCTATCCCTGCACAGTCCCTGCATGCTCATGAGGACAGCTGTGGGATGCCAACTGGTGTGCCAGGGCTCCTGAGGGCATGGATGGTTTCTGGCCCAGAGACTGATGGTGAGCAAAGGACCCCGAAGCCCTGTGCCATCTATCAGCACGAGGCCGTGTGCTGGGTCCTGGGGACTATATCCAGCTCCACAGTGAGAGCACCCTCAGCTTCCCATGCCTTCGCAGCCTTGGGGCTCTACTCTGGCCATACTGTGGTTGAACCTTCACATGGAAGGGAATGGAGCGATGAAATCTATACCTTGCCTGATGTGCTGGCAATTGTGGGTAACATCCGGAAAACCCCAGACCATGAATTGATCAGCAGAATTTGAAAAGCATTTTTAATCAGAGTAAATCGCAGTTACTGTATAATCTTACACAACTCTAAATGATGGAAAATATTAACACCATATGGCAAGTGATAATAAGAAGAATAAAATGTATAGTAGCAACAGTGATAATCACAGCAAAGGAAGGCTGTGTGCCACGTCACAGCCTCCAGGATCAGCTCGATGTGTGGCGGATGATTTTCTTGTCGTTTTAGCATCAAGGCATATCGGTGTCAACATCTGCCAAGGTGTAAGCAGTAAACCAGATGCGATGGGTTTTTTTTCCTTCAAAATTCTGGCTGCAATTATCACATGCATCCTGTAAAGCCAAAATATTTTCAAACTGTATTTCCCCTTCAAGCTCAGACGTAAACAAAAATTCCATCTGGGGAAAGTCCAATAAGATCTAAAGAGCAATAAAATTATACTAATGTGCACGTATCTAAAGTAGGTCGCACCTCCTGATTTGGACCAGCTTTCTCTCAACATTACGACATTGTATCTGTCACTTAAGCAACTGGCAAAACTGAGGCTTGATGACCTTCTCCGTTAATATGTAAATAACCTGGACATGTTTGAATTAGGCATCTGCAGAGAGGTGTACTGTCATACAACACATCTATGATGCAATACTCAGTGGCTTCAAACAGGAAAATGACATTTTCACATACACAATGTGACATTTATGATTTGTTGGGTGAAGAAGGAGGAGGCTGTGAACACATTCAGAGTAAAACTACACATCTGGATGATTCTTTCATCCATGTTTGGTTAAATTCAGCATTGATAGGGTTAGTCAAAGCCGACACGCCACTCACAGGGAATGGGAGGAATGGTTTGCTAGAAACAGGGAGGAGAGCTGGACTCCTCTTAACAACCACCATGGCAAGTCTTCTGTGGAACTGTGCATGCACAACTGTAGATGACCACGGCATGTGGGTTAGTCAAGTTGAATGCCAATTCATTCCTAAAAATTGTGAGCCTACCGAGACATACCTCCACGGTGTCTGAGCCAGTGTTTGGTCATACGCAAAGAATCTTACTGAGTGGGATTTTGAAGATATTGATTCTCTTTGCTTACCTTGGGGCAGTGCCTAACCCCATTAAACATGAAAGGCACGTTCAACTGATTTCAGAAGTATTTTAATAATGATAGCATTGGTATTCTAAATTTTTTATTTATGTTTAAGATAAAACAAATAAGATCCAAGCATATCCTTTCTTTATATAAACAG
>PVKN010007236.1:0-27018 GCA_004027915.1 Capromys pilorides
CATAAAAGAGAGGCAGAAGAAAGGGAAGTAAGTGCGATAAAAAGCAAAGAGACACAAAAAAGACAAAAGAGTGATAATATTTTTATTATATTAAAAATAATAAAAAGAAGCAACAAGAAGGACATGAGATGAAAATAACAGTGTTCCAAAAGTTCCTTCTGCCCTTCAATCTGTGTTTAAGTGGCTTTTCTCTCATTGCTGGGATACATAACCAACAACAACAAAAAAAAAAAATGAAGGAAGAGCTTAATTAGCTCACAGTTAGTGGAGCTTTCAGTCCATACTTGGCTGGCTCCAAGGCAGAGGGGCTCATGGCAGTGGGCAACAGTTTATGGAGGCAGAAAACAGCAAAGAGCAAAGGGAGGAGCAGCAGTGGTGGCAGCTAGCAGGCCTCTTTCCCTCCTTACATTTATACACAGGTTATTTGTGTATAAATAACCCAGGGCAGGTGGAGCATGCACCCCCATAATCCCAGCATTGGATCATGAATTAATCACCAATTCTAGAAGCCATCACAGGCTGTACCTTCCATGCTCTGAGCCGATCCACCACCCTCTCTTTCTGTTCAGTCTCCTCCCTGTGAGCAAGGTGGCCTCCTGAGCCAGCTGTCTCTTGAGCTTGTCATCTTCTTAGCATGGTCTCCTGCTGGCTGGGACCCTCTTCTACTGCCCCTTCCTTCCTTCACTGCAGTGCAAACCCCACAGTTATCATGCATTTTCTCCACAGCCTTTGCTGAGTACAATGTCGGAAGCGCCGGGACCCACACACTGAGCTCCCTTTTTCTGCCCTGGGTCTTTGCTCAGTTCATCCACTGAGAATTTACTGCTCTAAGGTGTGGGTCTGATGCAGTCTGGAAGCTCACTGCTCCCTGCAGACCCCAGCATGGGGCTGCTGGGGCTCCCCAACCAGTGCTCACCTGCAGGCAGGGGCAGTGTGCTGGAAAGGCAAGCGGTGCACCATTGTGTGGGGGAGGGGGAACCCTTTCTGGGTGGGTCAAGTCTTCTTTTTCCCCTAAATCCCATAGCACCCAGGTACTGTACCCTTAAGGAGGAAGTTTATTTACAAATTCCCACGTGTGTGCCAGTGTGGTTTCGTATCCTGTTCTCCAGCTTTTATGTTTTCCAAAGCCCTGGCCTGCATGTGTCTCCTTCCCAGTGACTTCTTCCTGGTGGGGAGGACAGGGTGGCCGTGAGCACGTTCCACCAGCTGGCTTGCCACTGCAGTCCTGGCTCCCTGCATCAGGTAGCTCAATCCACTCCTAAGATGGGGTGTACTCGGGTTGTACCTGAGGAGGGTGCTGTGACATTGGAGGAGTCTGTCTTCCCCGTGTAAATGTCTCTGACTCTTGGATTTGGTCCAGTAAGTTACTCTTTTCATGTCCACTTCCATACCTGACTTTCCTGTTAATGCTCACCTTGGAGGCTTGAGGAAAGCTCTCCTCAGTGCACAGAGAAAGACCCCCTCCCTTTCCGTCACCTCCAGGCGGCCATCATGATCTCCTGCGTTGAGCAGCTGTAGAGCGTGTACCCCACAGGACAAAACAGTGCCATTTGTCAACAAGAGGTAGCAAATGATTGCCTATTGAGCTGCTTTCTAAATTTCCTGTCTGGATCTAATGTCTGTGCTTCTAGACACACTTCAGCATGAAGAGAATGGTAGCTGTTTAAACAGCTAGATGATGGTATTTCTTTTCTTTTCTTTTTTGATAAAGACCAAAGATTATTTTTGTTCAAAAAGAATGAGTGTTCTGAAGTAGCAGAAAATGGGAAATGAAAGAGTGAAATTCTAGTTGAAGAGTTCCTAAGTGGTAATCCAGGTGCTGCAGCCTTGGGGGAGGGGGTGAGGGGGCTGGAAACCTTCCACTGAGATTGGCTGCCTCAAAAGCACCGGAACACAGCTCTGCTTTCTGTGCTCCGAGGCCTCCCCAATGACCTTGCATTGTGATTCTGCTGGAGAATCCCTCTCTTAGGGCAGAGCTAGGCAAACTGAGACTTAAATGATTTGGCAGTCAACAGCTTTGGCTTGGTGGGACAGAGGCCAGGGTGCACAGAGCTTATCTGTTGTGAGGAAAGAGAGTGAAGGAGAGAATCATGTGTGAGTTCACGCTTTTAATGTACATGGAGTTGACCCAGAGGCAAAACTATCTTAGAAGCATCTAGAAACCTGTTAGATTGATAAGTCTTCCTTTGGGGTTGAGTGTGCCTTGGGCTCAGAGGGTTGTGAGAACTTCCTTTCTCACACTCATCTTTCTTGGGGGGAGTTCTGTGTGAATCTGCAATATTGCTAGCCTTCATGCCTTTAGTTTCCAAACATGTGGACTGAACCAGTTGAAGGTTGAGGTTATTTAAAGTCTATAAAATGTTGTCTGTAGATTATATGCAAATACCATATAACATTTTACATGTGAGATTGGAGCATTTGGGAATGGGGTGACCATGGAGGATCTTAGGGCACATTCCCAGAAGACATCCAGGTGAAGCTCTCTAAAGAATTCAGGGACAAAGACGATACCATTAAATGTGCTAACTGATTGGCCACAATAATTTGGATTTTATTGAGGCTTGTGACCCTGGGAAACTGCGAAGTTTAAGAGACATTCCTGCTCACTTGTGGTCTAGGAAAGGGCTCCTTGCACACATGTTCTGGTCATGCATGATCTAGACCAGACTCCCAGAACCCTTCCATCTTTTTGACTGCTGACAAGTAGTGCGTAGACACTCCAAGCCCCCTGTGTCTCACGGCTGTAGTCAGGCACAAGCCAGATGTGGGGTGTACAACTCTCTGCAAGCTCACACACTGCCTTTGCTATGCACACTTCCTTATAACAGGATGAGGAAGACTTTGGGGTCAGTCAGTCCCCAACCCAATTTGCATCAGAAGATTATATTTGCATTAGTAGGGGGTGTTCAGGTTGGGAAGTGGTTTCGGGATGATTCAAAGAACTGTGCAGCCTAGATCCCTTGCACGCATAGCTCTCTGTAGGGTTCCTGCTCCTAGGAGAGTCTGATGCCCCTGCTGGTCCAAAAGGAGACAGCGCTTGGCTGATAATGCCATAGTGGGCAGCCACTGTCACTGCAGATGAGGCTCCACTTGCTACTGCTTGCTTACCTCCTGCGTGCAACCTGGCTGAGGGTTGGGCATGTCTGCCTCTCCATAACTAATTTGAAGACCACAATATGCACCATAATAACCACTATTCAATCCCCATCATCCTGTTTAGTGAAATGCTATGTTGTTTGTGATTTTTTTATTATTATTTTTTATTCTCTATAATTTTTTTTAAAGAAATATTAGGACTACATAATGCATGGCACTCAAGGAATGAGCCCACGGTCTTTAGACAGAGCTACAGTTCCAGGCCTTTTCTGTTTCGAGATGGGTCTCAGCTAGTCTGTAAATTACACAGAGTGAGTTCATACTTGCTATTACCCTGCTTCAGACTCTCAGAGCATTGGGATTATAGGTATACACCATCATATCTGACTTCTTACAGGACTTTTAATCCAAAGTTCATAAAATTCAGGAAGCTTAATGAATTTTCCTGAGTTTCTGTGAAGATGTTGTGATCAGACTTTGGTCTGAGGAAAAGATTCAGACCTTTCCCGATATTCTCAGAAAATTTTCAGAGGCCTTGTAGAGGCTCAAAGACTTCTGGAATGGTGAAGCCAGAGCTTGGCAGACTCTGCCTGGCAAGACAGCGCATAAGTGGAGATAATTATTTAAAAATGTAATTCAGAATATGCACTTTTGTTCAAAATGTGTACCTTAGATGAAGAAATGTTCAAAGCGCCCTAGTAAATAAAACTAAAATAGTTTATAGCAAGGGAAAAATAAAATCAGGAAAGTAAGACATTGTTACTGAGGTTAGCAAATAAAGTTACAATGATGCTAATATTAGAAAAACAAGTCAAGACTTAAGATAACTTATATGGAGTAAATTCTTGAAACATACAGTTAGGTAAGTTATTCCAGACGAATTACAAAGTTCTAAGGACAATTACAAAGGGTAGATTAAATTGGTAACATTACAAACCTTTCTGTGAAGAAAATCCTAGTCCTATTTAGAACCATTGCTCTTCTGTCAGGCATATGAAGAAGATTTTAAATTAATTCTTCATGAAGCCCTCCACAACTGAAAATGGAGACTCCTTAACTTATTCATGTGAAGTTAATTGTAGCCTGATACCAAGGCAGAAAACAATTTTACAAGACTACTGAAAAGCAATATTCCTTACAAACATACGTACAAAACTCTTCAACAAAATATTTAGGCACTCAAATCCAGCAGCATCCCAAACAAACTACATTGATTAAGTTGGATTTGTCCAAATAAGGCAATTTTTATTCAAGAACTAAAACCCAGGTTTAGAGCGGAACAGTTCATAACAACAAAATATTGAAAGTGATCTATATTCAACAGATAAATGTATAAAGAGAATGTAGTATACACAAACTACTGAAATTATATTACAATATTGCATAGAGCTGAGAGCATACAAAAATACTTTAAAGTATATATTTTATACATGTAAATAATCTCTTACTTAAATTATGTTTCTTTTCTTTCTTTCTTTTTTTTTTTTTTTTTTTTTTTGTACTTTTAGGGAAGGGTCTACAGGGTGTTCAGGGTTTTACTACTAGATCGGACTCATGTTGATCCGCCTGCTTACAGCCTCCTAAGAGCTGGGATTACAAGCATGTGCCGCCATGCCTGGTCTGAATTGCCATCTCAGCGCACCCCGGGAGCGGGGCCAACATAGCAGGCCTTGCTTGCAGGTGCTTTAATCCACCGAGCTATTTGGCTGACTCTGTAAATTATATTTCAATGAGACAAAAAAGTTGTCATCGTTATCTGAAATGGGTCATAATCTTAATGAAAACCAGCGCATAAGCAGTCCATCTTCAAATTCACAACCTATTTATACAGTTGAGTCATTAAGACATTTTAAACGTAACCAAACACAAGGGACAGACGCACTTCCAGGACCTCACCCTCTCCTTCCCCTCTGAGATGCAACCGCCCCTTCCTCCACGAAGCCCTGAACGTTTCATGCGCACTGTGAACTTCTCCTTCAGTTGAGTCAAGCTCACCTCTGACTGACTGAAGCTCTCCAGTGGCTCTGCATGCGTTTTGTTCTCCACTAGGTGGAAATCAGTCCTGCCGTACACTCCGTTTCACTTCCAAACACCAGAAATAGAGGAATTTCCTGGGACACGGTTGCTCAAAACCAGATCCAAGCCTGAAAATCCGTGTCCAGAGAACTACTGCGAGAAACAGCGTGTGTCTGGCTTGATATACATAGATGCAGAATAAAAAATCATCCCCTTGCCAAGACTTTACCATCAGGCAGTTCCAGACTTGTAAGATTTGAACAAAACGAGGCCCCCGTTTCTACGTGAAGCAGTCAGGTACACCACCGCTTCTTGGGGTCTCGCTTCCACCCCCACCCTCCTGTCTATGTACTGACACTCGCTTGTTTGCGTTTTCTGTCAGTTCCAGGAATGTGTTCCACAACTGGATTTCTGCGTGAACTTCTCCAGGATTGGGAAGCTTGCAGCAAAGAAGAAACGCTGTCTCATTTCAGGGACATTGCCCCAACACAAGCCTCCCACTGGGCGGGTCCCGCGCTCCCTCACGACCTCTGAGTGGCCTGGATGCCTGAGTCAGCGAAGCACCCAGACCTGTTTTGATTCATCCGCTATCAAGGCCGTAGGGAGTGCCTTGAACCAACCGCCTTCTGAGTCACTAGTTAGAAAGTCGGTGGTTACCACAGAATCTAGTAAATAATTTACCTACCTTTTTACATGAATACACTTCCCCTGAAGCGCTCGATTATTAGATTAGATGTCGCCTTTTTTGCTGGGTTCCCCTTGGAAATCCAGTAAACTTCCCCTCAACATGGGCTTTCCATGAGGTCATTCGCCAGTCATGAACCCACACCCTTCAAGTTGGCTCGTTTCCTCTCTGCTTGAGCACCTGCATATGGTTAATGGAAATATTCTGTATCACGTTGGCTGCAGGAAGGTGACCCCCTTCCGCTCTATGGGCTCTGCTGCAACCCCCAAGCAGAAGCCTTCCCACCGTGCACCCAGCATCTGGACTTCTTCATGCTAGGCCCGAGGAACGCATCCAAGCTTCTGCTTCTAATATCCATACAGAGATCACATGGCCTCTCACACACGAAGGCTTGATAACCTCCCAGACACACTCCCTTGCTCTCTTTCCTAACTCAGTATTACTAACTCCACTCTTCTCAGGCAAAACTGGAGTCTCTCAAGACTCTTGTCTTGGCTTCGTTCCCCACTTCTTATTCTCCAGCAAATCCTGTGATACACGTTCCGTGCCTCACTTCCCACCCAGGGCAGGGCCAGCCCTGCCCAGACACACACCCTGGTTGAGTGTCTCGAGGCCGCACTCTTGATAACAATCTTCTGCGTCAGCACTGTAAAAACACTCTGAGACAATTAATTGATAAAGTTAAAAGGATTATTTGAGCTCGCCATTGGGCGGTGGCAGCCCATCCCCACTGGTTCCTCCTCCTTTAGACCTATATTGGGTCCCATAGGGCTGGAAAAACACACTCACTCATGACCTGAGGTCGAAAAGAGAAAGAAGGACAGACTATGGCCCCAGGGCCCCTTCAGGGCCACACACCAGCCCTCTCCTAGGCCCAGCCTCTCAGTGGCTCTCTGCCTCCCAGCTGCTGGAAGCTGAGAAGTTCTTCACCACATCAGCCTTTGGGAAGTGCTGCAGATCCAAGCTGCACTCCATGTGGTATGTTGATACACAAATGGCTCAGAGTGACAGTGCTTCAAATCTCAGATTTTTGTTTTTGTTTTATTTATTTATTTGTTTATTTATTTATTTATTTGGAAAGGTCTATGGGGTGTTCAGCGTCTCACTACTAAATCAGACTCGTAGTGATCTACTTGTTTATAGCCTTTCAAGAGTTGAGATTACAGGCGCGCGTGGCTACCACGCCCAGTCTCAACAGCCACCTCAGTGAGTCCCTGGTTCAGGGCCCGCAGGGTAGGCTTAGGGATCGAAGCCCAGGCCCCTACTCCTGCTTACAGTTGCTTTCATCTGTCCGATTTTTGTCTGAGAGTTAGTCAGTCAGGATGAGCACTTCCACTTATTCTTATGTTTCATGAGTCATATAGAACTATACTTGACACATGATTTATTTACATAATTGTATAATGTACCTTCTCTGGCTTGTCCTAGTGCATATTTGTACTAATAACAATGAACTGCATGGCAGGGAGTTGATACATGAACGAAATACATTTTAACTCTGTACTTTTCCCCTTTCCTCTACTCCCCTTTTATATTTCCAGCCTCAGATTTATTTATCTTATAAGAATTTATAATAATTATGTATACAGATTAAAATATATAATATATATAATTTGTAAAATAGATGGATATGTAAAAGACACTCACACTAACTAAACTTTTAGATACACACAAGCATCAGTATGGCATGCTTTATCTTATAAGAAAAACCCAGTGTATAAATAAAGGATGAAGTAAAAAATACATAAAGGGAAAATAGGAGAAAAAATGAATTATACATTTCATTCGTCATAATTCTCATGCATCAGAAGGGATAAAATTCAAAACGGAAGAGATTTGTGTTGGGTGGATTTTTCATTTATTTTATTTATTTATTCTATTTTTTTAAATTTTGAAGCATGATCTATCAAGTCCCTCAACTGCCCAGTCTGAGCTTGAACTTGTGAACTTCCTGCCACACCCTCCTGCAATGCTGGACGCGCAAGTGTGTACCACCAGGCCCAGATTCTGCCAAGTCTGGGTAGCTGAGCCCAGGTTCTGGCTCTGAGAAGGCTCTCGGAAACCCAGTTAGCCCAGGCTACTCCCACTGGCCCGACCTCCCAAACTGCCGCAGCAGCAGCCGCTATGCGGGCCCTCTTGGTTCAGGTCCCTGCCGTTCCTCCCAGCAGCACTTTCGTTTCTACCTCCCCTTTTCATTTATCTGTGAAAGCCATAAAGACCAGCCTCCCGTCTCTCATTTTTGTCTCTCACCTCATCTATTTTCCAGAGGAGAGGTGGAGCTCATAACCCAAACTCAGGGACACAGCTTTTCTTTCCTCTATTGTGAGGGAAAGTACCCGTTTCTTCCTTAAAATAAAGGCAAATTCATTTCTCCTTAGAAACCTGGCAGCTCTCCAACCGTTCCCACAAAGGAATCCTTTAGAAATGCTCCCTCCCTAGGCAGGACTTCCTCAAGCTTGAAGCCACCCCTCCCCAGTTTCCGGCTTAGAAATAATAGGCTTGCCTGAGCCCGGTGAACTTGCAGTTCACCTGCGAGGCAGAGAGCGGATATTACCAGGCCAAAGACCCCAAAAATTACGAAGAATGAAGAGATCGGATTCTCAGGACACATTGATCTCATCGCAGCAATGTCACACTCCAAGAGGCACAGATCTCTGTCCTGAGGTCGCCCAACAGAGACCGGTACAATGCCCCAGAGGTGGTGGGTACTGAGTACACTGTGGATGAGTGATTGAAATAAAGGTTGCTCTGCAGGTCTGAGTCATGAAATTTCTGATCTGATTCATCTGTGAATCAGACATAGGGAAGAATATGATACTTTTTATGTTATGCAGATAACATAACAGGGATTCCCAAAAGGAGAATAAGACCCAGTGCTGCGAAGAATAGAGCTGATGAGGGGACACCTCCTTTTTTTTTGGAGTTGGCTCAGCCCACCCTGTGGGTGTGTCCGGTGCTGCAGGTGACCTGGATCTCTGCACTTTGCCTAAGCTTGCCTAAGCAGTTTCTGTAGATCTCTGAGCTATCTCGCCAGCCTCCAGGACCACCTCTTTCTGGAGCCAGTTTTCTTTCTCTTCGCCTGGCACCCCACAGCCCACTAAGCTGGAGAGAGCGCTGCCCACGCAAGCCTTGGCTAGAAGGCAGCCAGCAAAGGGAGCCGGGGCCCAGCCAGCCGCTCCGAGCGAGCTCCTGGGTCCCTGCCCCAGTCACACAGGAAACCGGATGCAAGGCCTCCTGGTAGTCTTTTGTCCCTAGCAAAAAAGAGAGGTAGACATGCGCGCAGCCATGGGAGTGCAACCGGGGCCGGGCTGCACCCGCCTCCTAGGCAGCGGTAAGTAACGGCTCTGCTGATCGCCATCCTCCACTGCGCTCTCCCACGCGGCACGTGCTGGGCGGGCTGACCCCGCTCCTCCATTCCTTCAGCCCTCACAGCGGTCCTCTGTCACATTATCCTTGCACCTCGATTTTGCAGTGAGAACGGACTTACTCATGATCACGCTTATCAAGGTGTCCAGTGAAAACCATCCATCTGGATCTGTCCGGATGCAGAAGAGAAGATGTTAATCTCGATGCTGCCCACCATCACGCTGAGATATGAAAGTCACAAAGAGACACACCCGCAGGGGGCAGCCCTGGGTGTCCGTGCTGCAGAGCGCCTTGCAGTGGAGTTCTGAGAACCCCAAGTGTTGCCAGCGGAGCTTCCCTCGCGGTCATTCCCTGTCTCATTCCCGAGAGAGTGAGGCCCAACGCAGGGATGCCCCGTGGGGACCGCCAGACCTTCCGAGCGGGTCCCAGTCCCCTCTGCCTCTCTTCACGCTCCCGGCTTCCTCTCTAACCATTGCCTTCTTAGTGTCTCCATTTCTCCCACTTCCATTTATTCTGCTGGTTTTCCAGTGATAGAAACAAATTAACTTTCACTGAGCATCCAAGTTACCTGAAGCTTTGTATATTCTCGCGTTTTAGCGCCTTCGGGAAATACTTAACACAGTCCTCATTTCACAGAAGGTGTCGAGAATCTAAGAAGCTATCCCGTAGGGACCACGTGTCTAGTAAATATCGGAGGAGAAGGAGAATGCAGAGGTATGTGACTGCGGCGCGCACCTCCTTCCTCTTATGCTTTGAGAGGTGACTCGCTTTCCTGCAAAAATACAAATGACTACAAACCAGGTGCGACTGCTTTTTAGCACCAATTAAAACTTTTGCTGTGCATCCCATCTTGACAAATCTCCCAAAGCTGTTTCCTGTTATTTCCCAAACTGATCATGGCGATCAGGTTTCTTGTCTGCTAATCCACATCATGGAGCAGGAATGCGGCAGAGCCTGACTTCAAATGCAGGCGAGGCTGGCTCCAGCACGCAGGCTTTTCTGTACTGTGATCTATCTGCTCCTTGTTGAATGCCCTGTGGGCAGAGCAGGCAGCGCGACAGCCTGCTGAGCAGGGACCAGCTGAAAGCAGTGTGTTCCCACCTTCTCCCAGGACACCAGAGGAACCTTGTCTCCGAGTTCAGAAACAGCTATATGCTCTAACATATGTCTGTGTTCATACCTGTGTTTGTTACATCAAACACAGTGAAGAGAAATCCAACTCTGAGGAAATGTTGCATTGGAACAAGAGTCCCTTAGTGAGGAAAAGACATGATTATTTATTGGGAAAGACGGTATTAGTTTCAACTTATTATGTTTATTATAGTAATTCCTGGTGTTTGCCAGTCAAGAGTTGCTGTAGAACCTTGTTTCCAAACAATCGGTTGCCTTTATGTTTGCTATGTGTTTATCTCCATTACCATCTCTTTGGTATTAAACTTCTATTTTTACCATGATAACCATTCTCTTTCAGGGTCACTGTGAAGAGATTATTTGGAAGGGTATTCAGGAAGATGCAAGGGAGATATGCCCCCCAAAAAAACAAAACCCTAAAAAATAGTTGAGCTCTGGAACTTGCCGGATGAAGGGGATGCTACTGATAGATTCGCCTGCAGAAGATTTATGTGGTAGAGCTAAGCTAACTTCACAATAGGAGACAAAGCAAATACAGTAGGCAAGAGTGGCACTGGTACACAGTCCATTAGGACTGAGAAGATGCGGGTATTTAGAAGACGAAGATAAGCAGAGTGAGGTGGATAGGTTAGGGAGCTCTGGGAGGGGCCTGTCTATGGTCGAGCTTCCTTTGGGGACCACAGCCAGCGGCAGCGTTCAGTCTGCAGAATGATGATTCTGGTGCCTCCTGTGGTTCCTATTCAGTGAGGGCCTGCACAGCTCTGCAGAATCTTAGGGAATACCTTGGGAAGCAAAGCCGGCTTGTTGACCTCTCCCTACATGGGCGTGGCTGCCATGCTCCTGGGAGGCAGAGCTGGGACAAAAGCACCAAAAGAGGGGAAGGATAGAAGAAGGGAAGGAGTTTGGTCAGCTAAAGGAAAAAAGCTGAGCAGAAAGAGGACTCAGTCACTGGTAGACAAGGACTGACCACTTTTACCATTATGTCTCTGACCTGAGTGAGCCTCTCTCTAACTTACAGGCCTTGAATTAATGATTAGTAGAGTAACACTGGGCCTTCTCTTACTCAGTGCCTGCTGGTGAGACCTCGTTGTCTTAATGTTTCAAAATATGCTCATATCATGGATACAAACTGCTCAGTGGGTACAGGCACAGGCCCTGGAGTTGAGTGACCAGGAGGCAGGGACCACGTCACCCATCTGCACTCTGTAAGCTCTTGAGAAAGTAGTTCCTCTTTTCAGAGTCCTGGTTTTTGTCTTCTGTGAAAGAAAGAATAAATATCTATATCAGAGATCTGTGTCAAATGCGGAAGTAGATCTTGTACAGGGGAAGCACTTGGCATGGGGCGTGCCATAGTTAAGCCTTGATCATGGGGCTTTCCATGTCAGAAGGCCATCCTGGAAAGAGTCATCAGACGGACTTGGTGGGGGATAGGGAGGACAGGTGTTTTATCCTTTTCTTCAGTCTCCACTTGAATAAAACTATACTGTACAGGGCCAGTGAAATGGTTTAGCGGTCTAAAGCGCCTGCTTAGGCAAGCTTAGGCAATTAGAGGGACCATGGTTCGATCCCAGGCACCACATGCTGCACCAGCCCCAACCCCATGGCAAGCTGAGCTGGCCACAGTCAAAAATAAAGACAAAATTACACATAGTCCTTTAGAGTCAGAAATACCCAGTATTCGCACTGCCGGCCTCATCCCTGGGGTGCACTGGCACAATTAAGACTGGGCATGGTGCTGTGTGCCTGTAATCCCAGCTCTTGGGAGGCTGTAAACAGGCAGATCACTACCAGTTGGATCTAGTAGTGAGACCCTGAACACCCTGTAGACCCTTCCCTAAAATACATATATATATATATATATATATATATATATATATATATATATATATATCCACACCGTTTTTAAGGCTAATTCATATATCAGCTCACCATATTTTCTTTTGCATGAGTTTAATTCTCTGCAGAACGACACTCTCCACAGCATATCCTGGAGACCAGCACACACCCAACCTCTCCCCACACTCGATCTCCTTCAAAAGTTGAAAGCCACTTCACTGAGGTCAAGTCTAAAGATGAGTTTTTGTCTAATACAGTCATGGAATGTCCATTTGCTTATCACTCGGTAATATTTCAAAAGAGTTTATCTGTTAACCATCTCTGCTGCTCCCTTCATTTTTTATAGTAGTGGAGATTAAGACCCCTGAGTTCTGTCCCAGGCCTTTGTAATTTTTTTTTTTAAGTTTTAAGAGAAGTTCTCATTAAGTTGGGGCTGTGCCCAGTGGGATTCCAATGTGCGTCCTACTGCCTCGGCCTCACAGAGATGAGGTTACAGGTGTGCTCATTCATTTCACGTAGAGTTTAATTCACATGCTGATTATAGGTCCACACACATTATTGCTTTTTGTAAGAACAGTTCACAAGCAGATGCCATTTGAAATTTGGAGCAACAGGTTCTGAAATAGCTAAGTGAACTAGAAGGAGGCCTGGAGCGCCAACTGAGAAAGGCCCTGTGCTGTAGGGATGACTCAGCCGCAGGCTCGGCTTCCAGTTTTGTGATGGTCAGGACACAGGTATTACACGAATTATTGTGTGGGTCTCATTTCCTGAAATGAAAGAGATATTAATGTGAGGGGTTTTTTTGTTTTTTTTTTTTCCTTAAAGTAATTTCATACCTGGGACTTGCTAGGAAAGATAGTAACAACAGACAACAGACTGTCTGCCCAGGCATTATTAGTGAATCTGAGAACATGGCTTCCCTGTGCAGCTGGTTTCTAGCACGTGTGACCATATTTGATAAATTGAAAGAATGGGCCGTGAAAATTTATTTCTGTGATGTTTCTGGCATTCAGTGATTTCTTGCGTGACCTTATAAAATTCAATACACAACTCTAGGACTAAAGTGAGGACTCAACCACAGGGTGAAAATGCATGGGAAGATAAATTGAACTAAAAGAGGAAAGAAGCATCATCAAGAACAATGACACACTGGGCTGGTGAGATAGCTCAGTGGACTAAGCACCTGCTTAGGCAAACACAGGGACCGGTGTTCAATCCCCAGCAACGCATGCTGTGCTGGCCCCACCACCGGGTGCAGTGAGCCAGACTAAGTCCAGGCTTGATGGCCCACGCTTGTAATCCCAATGCTAAAAACAGAAGGATTACTGCAAGTCTGAGCTGCATAGTGAGACCTCATACCAAGTACCTTAAAAAAAAAAAAAAAAAATATATATATATATATATATATATATATATATATATATATATAAATTAATCTCAAGAGAACTTGGATATGTCAGCATCACTGGTGATTGTTCTCAGAATGTGAATCTGTGCAGGTCTCTATACGATGTTGACACATCGTATATAACTAAAATCTGAATATAACTAAAATCTGAAAATGCATCCCTCACCAGGAGGCAACTTGGCAACCAAAATGAAGGGGCTAGGTTTGTATCACCAACCAGGCTTTTGTACAACATCACATTGAAATAAATCAAAGCTAATTACAAAAAGGTGAATATCATACCAGAGCACTTGTACAAAATATTTAACATTTTAGCATGCTGTTTAAGGACTAAAATATTCATACCTGACTAGTGAATTATACATAAGCTCACCCTAATAGCTGCCTTTTGGGAAGGAGGGGGGTAGGACTGAATAGTAGTCTTCAACTTTAAAATGATGTCATTTTATTAACAAACCGGTGAGGTAAACTTGAAATGTTAACATCTGCTAGTTATAAATGGTAGGTCCACAGAAGGCTGTTGAATTATTCTTTCTTAGCTTTTGTATCTTTCAATTTTTATATTGTTGAAGAACCAGAACTTACCTGTTCGATAAATTTATGTGGAAAGCTAATGGTAGCTGCTCTGGGACCCTCATTATGATGCAAACCCAAGATTGGGGCTGCTTCCCCACCTCTACAGACCAACCAGCTTTGGCCACCCTCAGTCCCAGAGCTGTCACCGCAGGATCTCCTCCATCCCTCAAAAGGGAGAAGTATGGCATAGAAGTGGAATCCTCCTGTGCCTGTGTCTCACCCTCTGTGCAGAGGCTTTGAACTACTTCAGGGCAATTTCGCCATAGCCTCGTGTCCCTGTTACAAGTGGTGATAGGTCCTGGCATTTTCTGAAAGCTTTCTTTTGTAAGAAGCTAAAGGATAATAGATAAAGATTATTTTAACCTGAGAGTCAGCCCTTGACAAGCTGTTATTGAAGTAGAAAACTTTAGCAATATCCCATATTTCCCTGATTCTAAACTCAGCTTTCATGCCATGAAAAATACTGTTGTCTACAAGCTGTTTTTTATAGACAAGTGGGTGAGGACAGGGATTCTCATTTTAAACACGCAGTATGGATGCATACGAGCATGTCCTCTACTCCTTAGAAAATGTTGTCTCCACTGTCCAACTTGCTAACCTTACTTCTGCCCATTCTGTGGAAGCCCCACCCTCCCTCCTCTGGGTTTGACTTGAGTACTCGTAACGCCTCGAGCCAACTTTCTTCTTAGTATCAAGCACAAGGCCATTGTTGGAGCTTTGCACTTATTATGTGAGGGGAAAGAAATACTTTTACTTGTTTGAATATTAACAGATTTTCACAAAGTTAACAGTCACAGCATACGTATGTTAACTTTATGACATTATCTTTTAAGCTCACACAGCCTTACAGGAAATCAAAATCTGTTAAGTAGCTGTAGAACGCCTTATCTGCGGACATTTTTATCTGAAGGAACAATCTTCAACCTTCTTCCTGTCCTGTGACTCATAAGCCCAAGGGGCCCAGCTGACAAAAAGCAACCAGTTCTTAGAGTGAGCTCTCGTCTAGGGCCAGACTGACCCAATACTGGTTTTCATTTCTTTAGGGCTCCGTATGTACCATGCACTAAGCTAAGCACTTCTTTCACACAATTTTCCAATGGTGGTGAAAACCATAATTATCTTTCCATGACAATGAGAGAATGGAGATTCAGAGAGTTTAAGAGCTCGCATAAGGTCACATATTAATTAATATTGGAGCAAGAGCTTTATCCAGGGTCCATGGGGCTCCACAGTGTGTTTGTTACCTGCTGGTGTGAAAAAGGTAGATCTTGACATCAAATTTTCCCTCATCCATGTGGAACTGGGCCACAAGGAGAGAACACAGCCATCATAGCACAGTTGAAGGTGACAGGACATCTAAAGGGAAAGGAGAAGCTCTGGTGATGCCCTGGGAAATCAGAAGGCAGCAGTCCAGGGCAAGCAAAGGAAAGTTACTCCAGACAGAGGCACAGAAACTGTGAGGAAGAGGAGTCCAGCACCCAGATCCAGAGGAAGGCTCAGGTTCTGCCAGCTGAGGACTGTTGAGTCATGTTGGGGACAAGGGTTTACTCACATTGCTCTTCCTAAGAATCTGGCCCTGACTTTATCAAAACTTTCCCTGTGTCTTATCATGCATCCCTCTATCGAGGTCTGCATCTGTGTCCATTCATGTCATGTATTTCCTTCTAAAATCAGCCTCCAATAGGCCCAAAGGACAGAATTGCATCATCACATCAAGTAGTTTCAAATACTTTCACTTAACAGTGAAGAAAATTGAGAATCAGGAAGATGTAGTCATTGCTCAGTGCTAGAATTACAGCCTAGAAAAACTGAGTCTGAAACCTACATTTGTGGCTCCCTAAACATGTTCTAAGGATAACCTCAAGAATAAACGTGGTCTAGGGAAAGGCGGACCGTTTTGATTCTTTATCCCAGGCTGGAAACTGATCTGTGAGAGCCAGCAGATCACTCCACAGCTTACGATACCTGCATCCTTCAGGAGGAGCCAAGAACTCCCGTGCGGTGATTTTTTCAGATGGCAGAAGACAAGGCTATGGGCAGCTCTGTGGAAATGAGAACACTTGGACCTGTGTAGTGGTTTCTAGGCCAAAAGGAACATACGGGTATGCCAGGAACACTTGTGGGACTAGGCAAGGGCATTTACAAAAAAAAAAAAAAAAAAAAAAAAAAAAATTTGAAAGAAAGTTTGTGATTAGCTGAAAGAAAATCTATGGAGAAAAATCAAAATTCCCCATCAGATAGAGATTTGGTCTAAACCTACATCTCTGAGGTTTTGTTTTTATAGAATAAATCGACTCTGCCTTTGCCGAGATCTGAGCCCAGATGAGACGCAGGAAGGGCTTATTTCACCCACCTTGAGCTTTGGAGAGCTTTTCATCTCCTTGCTGAAATGTTTAATTTTAACAATAAGAGAAACTTCCAGGGATCCCTCATGAACTTCTAACACAATTAAACATTTCTCTACCCCTAATGTATGCACAGGGCTTTGTGGCTCACAAAATACTCGCGTTTCTCTAGTTTTATTTGACACCCAAGCCAGCTTTATAAAATAGGTAGTTTAAAGTGGCAGAAGCGTAGGCCCAGCAGTGTTAAACTGTGCAGCCAATGAGTATTGTTGAATAAAAAAGTAAAACTGTATGCCCCAGGCAAGTGCTCTGCCAGCAGAGCCCTGCCCCCAAATTGTCTTTTCATTTACTCTGTCCCTTCCCAGTAAATATCCACACCTAATTATTTTAATTAGTTTCCGCACAAGAGTTTTATGCATCTTCTGGTACTGTGTGCCTTTCTGGCCCTTGGGGTAAAGAAACCTCTCCAGTTTCTTTGCTCTATCAGTGTGGCCTGCAGGCAAACCTTTGGTCATCATGAAAACTCTAGAAGGCTCCCTGGGGAGACAGCACAGCGCTTCTCACACTTGGGTGATAACACAGATGCCAGGAGTACAGAAAACCTTCTCGAGGACCCCCCCACCCCATGTTGCCTAGGTAATTTCATTACAATGCCACTTAAAAGTGTATGCGTTTGAGCTCATCATGGCCACCTTATGCTTATAGCTCTTACCTGAGTATAAAACCTAAAAAAAAAAAAGATTCCCAAAGTAATCACTAAAAGACAACACAAAACTACTATCATCTAAATGTTAAACATCAGATTCATATACTTAAATTATTTTATTGAAATTAAGATGCTATTTGAAATGATGGTTTTGACTGTGTGTGTGTGTGTGTGTGTGTGTGTGTGTGTGTGTTCTGCTTTTTCCACTAGGGTAACTTAACAGTTCAATTATTCCGACTTTTTTCTTTCTGAAGCGTGTCACTCCAGCTCAGCTCTTCCAACATTTGCCTCTATTCCGCGTATTACTATGAACAGTAATGTCACTTGCTTTCTTATTTAAATAAGTGTACCATTTTCACGTTAACTTTGACATTATTTCGTTTTCTACAGTAAAAATAACAGGAGTTGATGATAACACCATGGAAAGCTCAAAAACATGTGGAAGAAAAGTACTTAGCTCCATGTAGCTCTCCGGTAATCCTTCAAACCACCTAAAACAGACTGAAATTCCTTTTTTTAAAGATTGACTTCAAACATCATCAAAATTTTTAAGCATAATAATACGTCGGGAAAAGTTATGAGTAACAGTGGAACAGAAAAACATCCTAGTGAAGTGAAGACATTGAGGTATACATATTTTGCAACTCACAATAATTTGCTAAAATAAGATAGAGATGCCGAAGGTGCATGACAGTAAATCTCCACATATTATATACAGAGGAGGCCTGGAATGCAGCTTTCTCTATTACCATTTGTTTATCTATTTCTTTTTAAGCTATCACAGTGTTTATTAAATTCTAGTCTAGTTTTGACAGTATCTGAATTTGTAGACATTACCCCAGGAAAAGCATGTTTACTGAGTGAAACCTATTGAGACATTCAAGTTCTTATTTCCTATGGACAAAGCAAAACGATAACTGTACAAAGCACTCTGGGTAATGACATGGACTTGCTCAGAGTTTTCATGCAAGACATTGTCAGACTATACCTGCCAATAATGCAATAGAGTTCTTACACAATTTATTTATAAGAACCTCATTGAGATAACAGTTTGACAGATTCACTGAACTTTACAAGTTAGCATAATGTATTTAAGGGGAATATAGGGTGAAATGAAAATTGCACAGGAAGAGATTATTATAAAAGACAAGTCACGTGTTGAGGTGGAAAAGTCAAATTTACCCAGCTGGACAGGAAGGAAGAGGTCAATGAGGAACTGCCAAGGGCCCCAAGTAGCAATTTTGTAGGCGCATTAGTTTCAACTCGGCTGTTAAAGAGGATTTGTGTTGCCTGTCTATTTTTGAGACGTAGAACAATGTGGCTAATATCTCAAGGACAGCAGATGTCAGGTCTGTGACAGGTCTGTGACTTGGGCCAGGCTCTGTGGCTTGAGGAGTGAGACGCTGGGAAGGGGCAGCATGGAATTCTGGGTAGCTGTGTACAAGGCTGAGTGGGACCCAGCAGAGAAGGTTCACCTGGGGACTTGTAGAGCACACAAGAGGTTACTCTCGGTTGATTTGTAGGAACCTTGGCTATGTAGTTGTACCAATAAAAAACTGACTAGCATGAAAAGATAGTATTTCAAAATATGTATTTTCTTAATTTTGTACAAGAATAAGGAAAATTTATTACAGAAGCATTAAAATGTATGGAAAAAAAAAAAAAAAAGAAAAGAATCCTTTTGGAAAGAGCACAATGCCTGTCCCCCCAGGATGCCATGGTTCTCAGACACCTCCATCATGCAGGTGTGACCAGGGAAGGTCCTTCAGAGTGCAGGGAGCTAAGCTCCTCTTGTAGCCTTGGAGGAAGTAAAATGCAAACAGTAAACGCTGGTGAGCAGTCTCACTTGTGGGGGACTCCTGGACGTGAAAGCTCCAAATCCGGCTCCCTCCCTAGTGCGGCTGCCTCCACTAGAGGCTAAGCACGCAGGGCCCTACCCTGAACCACACTCCGATTTGCCCGACTCCAAAGCAGAAATCTGGAAGAACAAGAGTTCTGCTCAAAGAGCAGGGCAGGAAGAACATCTGGAAACTCACCTTTCAGATGTTAAAGACAGCAAAGACTATCCAAAGCTATCCTTTCAGAACATGGGTTTATAGCAAAAACAAGTCTTTTATTTTATTTTATTTTTTGAGCTTTCTTTCTTTATGTTATGGCCTGCCCTGGGGGTGGGGCTGGCACAGCATGTGGTGCCAGGGATCCAACTGCGGTCCCTGCAATTGTCTAAGAGGGCATTTTAAACCGATGAGCTATTTCACTGGCCCGAAGTCTTTATTTTTATTTATTTATTTAATGCTTTGATTGCAGTAAGCATAGAGAACACCTCACAGTATTAGCCTGCGGTGACCCAACCAGCTCTCCTCTCAGAGAAGCGGCTCTGAGCGCGCGCACTGCTCACAAGTGGCCATGAAGGCAACACCTACCCTGGAGCGCAGGGAGGCAGAGCCCAGGGGGACCCTGCCTCCCGACCCTCCCTCCTACAGCGCCTTTCCTGAGAGCAGCTCCCCGTGAGGGGCTCAGACTGTGTGGGTCACTTCCACGCCCAGAGGCTCCCCCGTACTACCTGAAACTGGTAGGACAATGACGAGGGACAGAGGCTGGCTGGACAAAATGAACTCTGGGCTCAGGAAGCAAGTGTCCTTCTCAGCGTGGCGTGCTTCTACAAATCTCTCTAAGATTGAGGAAAAACACAGGTGCAGAAAGTTCTCAGGTGGTGAGAAACCATTACCAAGCAAATCCCTTGATTTTCTTCAAGAGATAAAGAAAGAGGACCACATGGGATGAGGTGGTGGGGGTTGTGAAGAAGAACCAAATCGTGTTCTGTACACGTGCCCACTCTCCGTGGCGCAGGAAACCCTGCGTACCACAAACATGTCTGAATAGAAAGAGTAGAACGCAGCTAATACCAAAACCTCCTGTAGCTCCACATGCTCTTAGTGAACTTCAAATCACTCATCCTCGGAGGTTGCACTGCTAGGCTGTTTGTTCTTAGCTCCCAGCTAACTGAGTTGTAGGTAGCGCCTGTGAGGCATGGGGTGAAGATGACAGTGTCCTGGGTCGCTTCCCAGGGGCCCAAGGGGACTTCAGCTGAGAACACTGGCCTCTCCCGAGGGGCTGCAGCTATCCGGTAGGTGACTAACATAGGTTAAAAGGCCTTGGAGTCTCTGTCTTTCTGTCCAACTCCTCTGCTGCTGAAGCCGAGTCGGATTTTTCCATCTCTTCACATAAGTAGGTTGACTGTTTGAGGAATGCTTTGTCTAGGACTGTAGTACAAAATTAACTGGACTCTTTGCCCATAGGAGGCAGTGCATGCTTCCCCTCCCCACCGTTGTGCTTTTCCAGTAGCACAGGAGGAAACAGTCCTTGACCCACAAGCCAGAATGTCTGTTCCAGATGGTGGCCTGGCCAGCTGTGAGAGGAGCTCAGCCGTGCCTGGGCTAAGCTCACAGATGCACACCATGCACACAACCAGCTTGTGCTGAACAGCGGAGGTGGCATCAGGTACACACCAACAACAGCTTCTAGAACAAGTGAATCATCTCTCCCCCCCTTGGTGGCCTAAGTCCATCACAAAAAGAAGCACCTTCTGGAAACATGCTGCAGGCCAATGGTCATCGCCAGTCTCTAGTCCACAGCAGAAAATAATAATCTAATGCCTGTTTTCTTTTGTGGCCAGCAGCTTAGTCAATCTCTGGACCAATTCCTGGTATCCTTCAGCCAGAACTTTAATACTGCTAAACCCCTCCCCACACCTCCAATAAATATGTGCCTTGTGGAAGTACAGCAGTGGGCAATTCTGTAATACTGGCACTGTCTCATTTCTATCATCTCTGGGTCAAAAGACCCAGTTTTCTGGTGTCACTACCTTCAGGGTATTTTGCAAAATCAGCCACCATCAGCACAAAGCCCAGTTGCCGCAGTGGCATCGTCATTTTGGGCTAATGAGGAGCTGACTAAAACTCTTAACAAGCAATAGTTTAAGTCAGCAAACATTTATGGCCTTGTAGTTCTGAGGATTAAACATCTGTCCTCGGTGCCTGTGGGCTAAAGCCAAGGTGACAAGGTCAGGCGGCGTTTCTCTAAGAGGGCTGGAGGAGAGGCTGCTCTGTTTTGCTTTCGGCCTCTACAGGCTCCCACACTGCTTGGCTTGCAGTCTTTCTCTTGGCCTCAAATGCAGCAGAGTCTGGCCATTTGGTAATTCCTACACAGGGCTGTCTCTCTGCCTCCCTCTTCCACTGTTAAAGACAGTTGCTGCTTAGTGTTTCCTGGGTACTTATCATGATATCCTTCTTCCAAGGTCAACTGGTTATCAGCTTCAATGCTATCTGCCCTCCTAGTTTTCCTTTTCCAAGAAGCTTAGCTTACTTATGGCTCCAGGAAGAAGAATGTATGTATCTTTTACAGGGATATTGTTCTGAGCATCACACTGTATAACCCAGACATTACTCTCTTAAGTATACCCATGATAAGCAAAGCAATATGTCAAATAAATTGTGTGCAAGGAAATTCAAAGAACTGGGAAAGGGGACAATAGAGAAAAATCTCTTATTGTAAAGTTTCCATGCGCCAAAGGAAATCAACAGAGTGAAGAAACAATGCACTGAGTGGGAAGGAAATATTCCATCTGTTCCTCAGACAAGGGACTAGTATCCAGAATATATAAAGAACCCAAAACAATCATGTCCCCTGAATAAAAAAAAAAACAATTCAGTGATGGAATTGAACAGGAATAGACACTTCTCAGATGAAGAGGTACAAATAGCAAATCACATATGAAAGATGTTCAGCATCACTGGTCATTTGAATTGCAAATTAAAACCATGATGAGATTTCATCTACTCCATTGAGAATTGATAATATCAACAAATGAACCAATAACAAATGCTGGCAGGAATGTGGAGGAAAAAATGACCCTTCTCCACTGGTGATGGGAGTGCATATTGGTGTAACCACTGTGGAAATCGAAGTAGTAATTCATCAAAAATCTAAAACCAGGGGCTGGGGAGATAGCTCAGTACTCCAAATGCCTGCTTGGCAAGTTCAGGGACCCAGGTTCATTCCTTGGTACTGCATGTCTTGCCAGCACCAGAACCCCAGGCATGCCATGGTGGCCACTGAAACTAGGCGTGGTGGTGCATGGCTGTAATCCCAGCACTGGAGAAGCTGAGACAGGAGGATCACTTAGTCTGAGAAAGAAAATGCTCAATTGGGAATGAAAACTAGAGAGGGGGCAGAAGGAAAGAAGGAAGAGGAGAGGAAAAAGTAAACAAGGGGGCAAAATGGAAACAAAATCTTTGTAGATAAAGAAGGGAAGAGGAACTGAAGGGGGGATACGGAAGGGGGGCAAAGTGGCAGAACTGAGGCAAGTCGTGCATAGGCACAAAGTCTTTATGTTGAAAGCAGTCATTACGTATACTTAAAATGTGCCAATAAACCTAATTAAAGCAAAAAGGAAATTAAATAGAAACATCATTTATATACCTAACAGTAGAAATGCCATGAGTATAAATCAAATAATGGGTACATAAAATGCGATGTAGGTATTTGACCATAAGAAGGAATGAAGCTTTGACACATGCTATGGCAAACTTTGAAAGCACCCTCCAAATAAAAGTAGCTGGGCACGAAGGATGCTCACCGTATTTTGAAATCTGTGAGATGGGCAAATCCACAGGGAGAAGTGGAGATTGTTGGCTGCCAAGGACATAGAGAAGGGAGGGGCTCAAAACAGCAGCCAGCACCAGGAGCACGCTAGCCTTTTCTGTGAATTCTGTAGATCATAAATCCACTACATATCTGTCTTTTTCAAAAAATTACAAATAAAAGTAAAGAATGCCAGTGGAGTTTCTTTTGGAGATAATGAACATTTTCCAGCATGAAGGGTGAGTAACATACAACTGCGTGAATGTATTAAAAATTACATTGAATTATATGGTGGGGATCTGGATCTTGCTCTGCCTGACCTATATCTCAACAGAAGTACAATAAAAATAACAGGAAGGATTCAGGTAAGAAATGGGATCCAAAGTCCGAATGGCCAAGCTAAGGGCTGGGCTTCTGGCTCGTGGGGGATGGGCGTTTCCTCCTGGCAGCTTCATCCGGGAGCCCAGAGCAGCACAGCACCGTCAGGACCTTCCTCCTGGCCTTGGCCGTGTCTCTGCACCTCTCTCTTCTCCAAACATGGAGCATTGTTTACTTCGTCTGCCAGCAACAGAGCTCCGGCTGTTCACCCGTGAGCGTGCCACTCAACAGTGATGTACGCTGTTTGAATCCAAAGCTTTCCGGCTCCAAAAGCTGCGCTGATCCTAGTGTAATAAGTAGCTCTCCAGTAATGTGCTGCTGTCACCAGGAAGGAGGTGACAGCGCAACAATCACTAGCTTCGTCGCTGAAAGAGCACTCCTTCTGGCGTTACGTACTCGTCCTCTGGCCGTAGCACACGCTGAAGGCATCGAGTGGTGTCTTGCAGCTCCTTTCCGAGGTCTGTGTGAAACCCTTTACTAGATTTTCCTTTCCTTGACTATTGCTTTCACAAAAGAGATTGCGAGCGCTCTCGGCGACCAAGTCCGCATTCTACAGTGCTGTCGATAGCTTTTTCACTATCTATTTCCCCTTTATTATTTATTGATAGTTATGTGTATCTAGAATGTTCACGTCCCAGTCACTAAGAGGCTCAGGAAGTGACTTTTGTGGAAGGCGCTGGCTGTGTGTTCTTGCACGCAGCACTTCTGCCTGAGGTTATTTTCTAACTACATTTCATTTCCGTTTCACTAACCCACAGGCAGAATGTTATGTAAGTGCGTGACCTGGCTTCTCAAATAGGAGCGCTGAGATATTAGTATCCATTTATGATGTGCGTAGGTCACCTGCGTGGATTGATTCTCATCGTCAGGCTGCATAGATGACAGGAAATGAATGAACAAAGAATGCTGCGTGCAGAGAGAGTACAAAGAAGCTGCAATCTTTCCCATAAACAATAAAAGTCACTCAGCCATCCTGAGTAGACAGATGTGATCAATACTTTTGTCTTTTTCCAAAGCAGCTGCAATATGGGCATTCTATAACGACTTCTACATCAGTTAATAAAGCATTGATAGTGCGCGCAGCTGCGTGCTTGGAGTTCTCCACAGTGCGAGCCAAGAGCCTCCCTCGCCCTGGGCCAAAGGCCAAGATTTAGATCTCAAATGCATCTCGGAGATGATCTATCCACAAAGCATTGGAGGTCTCAGCAAAATGCCCTCAACAACCAGACGGTTGAAGTCCAAAGAAGTCTACAGCCATCACCGAGGCCCCTGGTAACTCGTGGCAGCCTTGAGCAGAATCTAAGTCTATCAATTTCTTCTGTAAACACTGTGGAGCACTAGATACATGCTAGAGGCTGTCTGGCTTTTAAGATCTCAAAAGGAAATGGGGAGAGGGAAAATGAGTTGATATCCACTGTACGTATGCACAGGCTCCAGACTGAACTACTTGTCTTCAAATAGCAGCTGCTCCTTCCACTAGTGTGGTGCTTGAGTTTGGTGTCCTGAAAAGTGGGGAAGAGCATGACATATATCTCAAGCTGTTGTATGAAGTAATGGATATGAAATTCTTAGAGTACTGTCCAGTGTTCTACATGCAAAGCATGTTAGCTCTCCTCAATATAAATATCTTCCTAGGCAGAGACAATGCCAGAAGATTTTAAATCAACATTTAGTTAGAAGGGTCGTAATCCAGACTCAGCATCTGAGCTACAGCTACGTGCAAAGGAATAAGGAAGGTGAGTAGCGGAATGATGCTCCACAAAACACTCTCTCCCAATGCCTGGAACTTCTACGTGTCACCTTGTTGATAAAGAAAAGGTTCTTGCAAAGCATGATGCAGACAGCCAAGGCTGGAGGAGACAACAGATCTCTCCCTAGTGCCTCTAAATATAGTTCTGTGTGCTAACACCTTGACTAAGGCCAATGATACCAACTATGGGTGTCCTCAAGCTTCCGAAAGTAAAAAAGAAGGGATTTATGTTGCCTAGGTTGCCACATCTGTACTATTCATTGCAAAAATTAACACGGAAGGACCAGTGAGATAGCTCAGTAGAGCTGCTCAGTGCCTACTTAGGCAAGCTTAGGTAAGCTCGAGGACAGTGGTTCCATCGCTGGTACTATGTGCCATGCCAGCCCTATACCCAGGACAGGCTAAGCCAGCCACAGAGTCCAGATATAGTGGCCTGTGCTTGTAATCCCAGCACTGTGGAGGCTGAAAACAGGAGGATCACTATGAGTCTGAGCTGCATAGTGAGACTCTGTACCAAATATATAAAGAGAGAGAGAAGAGAGAGAGAGAGAGAGAGAGAGAGAGAGAGAGAGGACAGAGAGAGAAAGAGAGGAGAGAGAAAGAAAGAAAGAAAGAAAGAAAGAAAGAAAGAAAGAAAGAAAGAAAGAAAGAAAGAAAGAAAGATTCCCTGGAGGAAGAGAATCTTGAGATGCTTTTGAACCATGAATAAAGGTTGTATGGGCAGGGAGGGAGTGGAGTGCTACATAGAGCAGTCTTCAGCGATGCACTGAGCTTCTAATTTTGTAAAGCTGCAGTACCTCTGTACAACAATTACAGAAGACCAGAGAGGATCTCTGAGACAGATTTCCCAAAATGTGTGTAGTTGAGTTCAGAGTTCACAATGAAAATGCAGTATTTGACTATATTCATTTAATACTAATGAGAATAAAGAATTCAAAAGCTGAGTGAACAAGGAATAGCCTAGGGTCTGTCTTTGGAGGACCATTACCCTCGACCTCATGGTGAGCATGAAGAGGGCAAACCTACCTCTTAGGAATGCAAGACTTACGCCAGGTGTAACTAAGAACCTTAGGAAGAGAGGACAGAGCCATGGCAACAGCAGCAAGGATAGAAATGATGCCGAAGCCCGGGCATTGTGCCTTCTTCACAGTGACACTTACGCGGGCAGCACCCCATCTGTCAGAGCTCTCTTTTGACGACAAACTTAAAGAAAACAACACTCAAAGCAAAACACAGCAACCCTGCCTGAAAAAATTTGGAAAGAGTCAACATTGTCCTCAAAGTATCTATTTTAAATTTAAAAATAATTTTAAAATTTATTTTTTATGTTTTTATTTGCTTGATTAAGCAGGAATGATCCTTAGTAGAAAAAGGCTGGCAGAATATTGTTTTCTATTTATGAGTTTACCTTTCTTTTTCCAAATTAGAACCATTTCCATATGGTTCCTTTTTTGCTAATTAAATTTTAAAAACTTTGTGGTTATGAATTTCCTAGGCAGTCATAATTTATTTTCCTATGATAACAACAAAATTTGCTCTCAGAGTGGTATTTACTGGGCTTCAGGATACATTTGTCAAAAGCAGGAGTAGATACATATATTTCCAATAAAAATCACACAATCAAAATCACTGGGCATTTATACATCATGTGCTTACTATTCCTAAAGCAGATTGGCTCAGATCCCAGCAAAAAATCATGCCACTAGACACTCGTTTACTGTGTGGTCACTGTCTTGAAATGTTAATGTGCTCAGAAAAATCTATGTCCTGGGCAGAACCTGGCTGGGAATGCATAGGCTGGCTGACCTGCCACATGCCAAGCGTGAACGTCACTAGCACGGATTCTCTCTGGAGCCCTACACTACCCTGCTCTTTATACTCCATTAAATAAAATGATCATCGTAAAGAAACTTACTAGGGTGATGCAGGTAATGATCAAGCTGGAATTTGGTATTTAAATTCCACTATTGTAAGTTGACTCTAACTAGGTAAAAGGGAAATACAATCTTGGTATCTTCTGTTGGAAATTAAAGGAAAAAAGTAATGAAATCTACAAAATCTCAACCTATAAACCATTGGAGA